>JAJMDM010000124.1:69734-156327 GCA_030573555.1 Hanseniaspora hatyaiensis (nom. inval.)
TCAAAAAGAGAAAGCAAAAGAGACTCTTCAATTTCCGGCTTTAGTAATAATGGTCATCAGTTTTCGAAAATTTTGAAAAACATCCATAGCAAAGCTGAAAAAAGAAGAAGCATTGGCACAGTTTTGTTCAACAAAATGAATTTGAGAACATCATTTATACAGGATATGGAGGACTTGGAGTCCAACGATATTTATGCATTTTATGATTTTTCCTTCATAAAAAAAAAAAAAAAAACCAAAAAACAACGTTTAATAAATTAGTATCTACTATTCTTTTATAAAACGGATTTAAAATAACGGCTGACAAATGTAATGGTTCTTCATTTATGTATAAAAAGCCAGCAAATGTTCTTCTTTTAAATGCATTTAGCAATGTTTAATTAAGTTAATATATAAACGTTGTTAAAATAATCATTTCATTAATTGGAGTAGCAATTTCAAACCTTTATTGTCTTCGTTAGAAGCATCTAAAGAACCTTTTATTTTCTTTAAGTCTTGGAAAAACTCGTTTTTTGGATCGTCCTTAGCAAAGATTTCATATAATGACACTACAACAAAAGAGGCGTTTTTACTGTTACACCAATCAGCTAAGTATTTCTTGGTTATAACTTCGGAGTACAGTCTTTGAGCAAAGCTTAATCCTAAATATTCACCAGTCTTGGTCAGTGGAATAACCTTCTTTTCTTTTCTATCCCAAGAACCGTTTTGGATCAAAGATTTCAAGAATCTTTGAGAGAATGGGAAGGCATTCAAAGGATGTTGGTCATCGTTGGCAACATCTCCTTTATAAAAATCTAATGTTTTTTCAATAGCTTGCTTGTAGAGCTCAAGAGATTTGTCATCAAGCATTTCAAAAATATCATCGTTGATGATTAATTCAGAAACAAATTGAGTCCCTAAGTTAGAGTTCAATGATGTTTTAATGTGATCGATGTAATTAGCCAACATAACAGGAATCAATTTTTTCAACAGTTCATTTTTTCTATTGTCAAAAGGCTTTTTGGATGTCTTTTTAGACCATTCTATGTTTTGTTCAAATTGTTTAACTAGCAATGGGTTAAAGTAAGATCCGTTATTGTAATTTGTGACCAAATACAAAAATGGTCTTCTAGCAAATTTATCAACAATGAAGAAGTGAAGGTCTTCAGAAACAACAGGGGTGATTAGTTTACTCATCAAAACAGTGTCATCAACAGACATCAGTAAGTTAGAAAATACCATGTTTCCATACTCGTTCTTGATCATGTTAGACAAATGATCTTTCAAATGTCTTAAAATATTCTTTCTTTGCTTAGCATTACTGTGAGAAATAATGAAGTTGGCGACATAAGCACCTTCGGGGGTGTGAATCAGTTCAGCAAAAGGCTCACTCAGTAATTCAACAAAGTCAGTAAATTCTTCGTTTTCCAAGTTAATGATTTTAGTATATTCTTTCATAACAGCATGTAGCAATTGGAAACCAGTAGAGCCTTTTTCAACGGCAGCAGTTATAGTTTGAGATAAGTTTCTTTGAATGTTTCTTCTTTTATCAACATTGTCGGAGCAAACGTCTTCAACTTTCAAGTCTTTGTTTTCAACGGCAAAAACAGCGTATTCAGAACCCCAAAACTCTTGTAGCATTTGGTTTCTTTGTTTTTGATTGGCGTATAAAACAAATAAATCTTCAACAACGTAAGCACCTTCTTTATGTCTCATTAATTTTCTCAAATTTCCATGTAATTCATCAATAATGACTTGTCTGGAGTCTTTGCTACCATAATGCAATAATTTGACAAGTAAGTATTTACCGTATGAGGATTTAGCTAAATCAGCATACTTGCCTTTTAAAGCTAAAACAATTTGGTCTCTTTTCTTAACATCAGAGTATTTTACTAAGGACTGAACAACTCTTGAAGCATCATGTTTCAAGACCAAATCAGCAATGGTGTCAGAAGCTAAAGACCAAATTTCGTCACATAATTTTGTTTTGTCCTTCTTGGTGGTGTCTTTGGCTCTTAGTTTTTCCCACAACTTTTTTATAGATTCAATTTCACGACCACCTGATCTTTTCAATTTTCTTTCTTTTAGTAATCTTTTTTGTTCTAAATGGGCAGCAGCAGATGAGGATGTTCCTTGTTTGGCAACACCAGTTTCTAGTTCATCATCATCAAGTTCATCATGTTCATCAACTTCGTCTAGTTCAGAGTCAAAACCGTTATCCAAATTGTCATCTTCATCTGAAGAAAGAGAAATATCACTGTTGTTAGAAAGATCAGAATCTTGCTCAGATTCGGAGGCTTCAGCCAAGTTTTTGTTTTTTTTAACAATTCTTTGCTTTTTAGTAGCTGGCTTTAAATCACCAGAGCTTGAACGCTTGTTTCCCACCATTGTATTTATGTTTTCTATAGTACTGTGCTTGGATTTTTTGGGGTTTTTTCTAATTTTGTAGAAAGATTATTTAAAATTTTGACGTTAATATTAAGTTGAAACACAGTATTGACTATATTAATAATATTTTTTTTCTTTTTTGAAAAACTAAAAATGTTCATATATTTTTAATGGTTCTTTTAGTAAAGAAAAAATTCAGTATACTTGTCTTAAATAGGAAATCCTGTTTTTGGCAAAGTTGAAGAAAAAAAAACTATAAAAAAAAAAAAAAGAAAAAGAAATCAAACAAATTTCTTTGGCTTCGCTACACATTGCATTATTTTCAAATAAAGAGTTATATTTACTAAGGGCATCTAATAGTAACCATATATAAGTGATTGCACCAGAACTGTTTTCAATTTAAACTAATCATCAGTGGTATTTACTCTTGTCTTTCAATATTGAAAATCTTAACAGCAAAGGTTAAATATGAAGTATGGGACTTAATTTCAGACTCGATTTTACAAACATTAGACCATTCATACCTGTCTTCACCTTCTTTTATTCTCAACCCTTTTCCAAATGGATTGTATTTTTGTTCTTTTGGTGTTGTATTTGTTTTAAATCTTTTTAGGTCATTGCTTTCATCAATTTCTGTTGAATTTTCAGCCTGCTCCAATTTTTCTCTGGCTTGTTTCAATTTTTTAAAGTTGACAGAACCCAGGTTTCTTCTTTCTTTTTGCTCACAAAGCACTTTTACTGCATCATCTATTCTTTTCACCATTCTTTTTCTACCTTCGTAGTTTCTGCCTTGTATCTCAACCATTTCTATATTTCCCCAACCATTTTCTTCTAGTGCCTCAATAGTTTTATCGACTTGTTCAAAGCAAGGTGAGAAACAACAAATTCTGACTTGTTTTGTTTGGTTTAAAACTCCCGGCTTGTTTAAATGAGGAATTGCTTCCCATGGAGCTGGCAAATCCAAAAAGACGCAGTCACCGTTGATGTTGTCTACCTGATCTACTACAAAACCATCTTTGCAGACATCTCTATGATTGATAATAATATTGGCAGAGTTTTTATCACTGATTTTGCCATCCAAATAATCTTGGTATAGAAGGCCGTGCTGTCTGAACTCTAGCTCAGCCTGCTGTTTTCTCACTTCGTGAAATTCGTATGTGAATAGTCTTCCGCATGATCTACTAAACTGATGAGATAAAGATCCTGACCCAGTGCCTGCTTCCAAAACGTTGGATAAAGAATTTATCTGCATTCTTTCTGTAATATAAGAAGAATCAAAAGTGTACACGATCTGTGTTCTGTGCGGCAGAGATAAAGTCCAAAGTTCAGGAGTAGGCTTTAAAACGTGAATAAAACCATACTTCTTTTCATCAGCAGCATCGTCTTCTTCTTGTTGGCTTGTGTTTTTCTTCATATGTCTTTTACCTCTGTTCACTTGGTTGCTGTTCATAAACTTTCCTATTTGGGAGCCATATTCCTGTCCAATAATCTCAGAATGCAAAAAAGTACCGTACTTGGTGTTCATTCTTCCATCTTGGTGCAGGACCAAAGGTCTGATGTTTGTTTTGGAAATGTATATCAAAACTAAATCATTTTCTTTAACTATGTTATCGCCTTTTGTGTGAACAAAAGATTGGGCGTTTGGAATCTCATTTTTCTCAATTTCTACAACTGGAAGAGGCGTTGGTGAGCCTTCTGGATGGAAAGATGATGTTTCGCTGGTCATTTTGCGGTTCTTGTTAAAAAATAAAGCACTGAATACTCGGTTGAATTAAAATTTGGATTGTGCGTTTTAAATTAAATGAGCTTTAAAAACGCTGCCTAAACTTGTAATCTAATGTATACAAAAAAAGATGCTTATAATATTTTGGTGTTTTTGAAGTCTCTTTCTTAATATGTAACAATTCAGATACTTGTGCTCAACCATGCTCATAAATTTTAAAACAATTGTTCAAACATTTAAATTATGCTACAAAAAATGTATATAGCTATATAAAGTTATACAGAAAACACGGAATATGTGAACAAATAAGAAGAAAACTGTAATGAGAAGAAAGAAAGAAAAAAAAAAAAAAAAAAAGCAATTTCTGCGCGTGACTGTTTGTGCTGCTTACACAGCAATGTCCATCTCATGCGCGGAACTTGCACTTGTGCGCAATGCTTCCAAAAGGTTTAATCAAATGAGATTGCTAGCAATTGCTGACACAAAAATGCAGTGTCTTGTAATCTTATTTAAAGACCAAATAAAAGAATGGTTAAAGCACTGTTTAGTAGTCAAAAGCTTTGCTGGATGGTAACATTCAGTTAGAAGTGTTGTAGATCTTCTTCTCTTTTTTTTTTTTTGGGTGCCTGTTAAAACAAACATCCAAGTGACTTCCCACACCATTGCTGTAAAAACAGGCAGCAACGCGCACAGCACGCAAGAAAGGCAGTTGTTATTTGATTTCATGGGAATCCGTTTAGAAAAAAGATTGCAAACCAATTGCAAAAAGTCAATCAAAGACATGGACGCCATTGCTGACTCAGGCAACGACTTTCCAAGTTTTGTTTTGGAGAAGCTAGCTCCAGACTTTATCGCAATGTTAGACAATCTTAGAGAATTTATAAGCATTTATTTTACTAACAGCACAGACATGAGGTTTTATGCGGAATTGAAAAAACATGAAAAACCCAGAAAAGAAGTTTTAAAACTATATTTTGATAAATACAACACAATCTACAAAACCAAGTGCCCACAGGAAATTCAGGACATGCTTCATGAGCTAGCATCTTGTGACAGCTACCAAATTGCGGCCATTGTTTTTATTATTGCTGCTAACCATTTATTTTGCTTTGCTGTTTTTAAAACAAGCTGTTTGGAAGCTTTTATAAATAAAATTGTTGCTCAGTGTATAATTAACAAATTTGGAACAGAAGAGCAAAAAGAAAAGTATTTGAAGCCTGCAAAGGCTGCCAGTCACAGTTTTGCTTTTGCAACTGAAGAAACCAATCACAATGGACACAACTTATTGGATATCAAAAGCTGCATAAAAAGTAGTGAAAAAGATGTTGGTTTAAAAACGGGAATTTTAAAAGGCCACAAAATAAATGTTGCTATTGATCCTAATAATTTGTCTTCTACGTCTCTAATTATCTTAGTTTTAAACAACGACTTAAAAACTGACATTTCTTTAAAAGATTCGTTTTGCATGTTAATAGTTGATTTGAATGAAGAATTCAGTGCAAAAATTCAGAAAATAAAGACAAACTCTTCTGTGTTTTTTGATTATTGTTGTTTTAAATTTAATTCAATAAAGTTAGAGGACTTGGACAAAAAAACTTTAGCTGAGGGTCTAAATGTTGGCTACGAGATTGCAGCTTTCCAAACCGTTTTAAAACAGTTACTATGTCACATTGGGTTTTTATCTCAAACTCAGCACATGATGGTTTATGTACTTGAAAAAGCGGAAAATGATTTGAAACTGTTTATAACGCCGCCAAAAGTGACACAGTTAATAAAATCACAACACTTCAAAGCAAACCTTGGGTTGCACTATTTAGAGTTAAGACAACAAATTGCTTTTTGTTTTTCGTTATGCTCTGATTTAAACAAACACACCAACAAAAATGTTATTTTAAATTTTTCTATTTCAGATTTTGCAATTCCACAGAAATGCGATCAAGTATTAACTTGGATGTTTGGGCTGGTAAAAAGCGATATTTACTACAACGAAAACTTCAAGTATTTAAATATCAAAAACAGTTTGCAAAGATATCGTTTGAATTGCAGCTGTTATGTTGACCTGCCTTTCTTTATAGGAAAAGAAAAAGTAGCAGGGTTTTCAAGGATCAAAAGAGGATTGAATTCTTTTAAAACTGCTGTTTATAAAACAGAAAAAGAAGATAAAGATAAAGAAAACATTTTTCAAAAAGAGGTTGGTTCAAGCTTTAAAACTGCAATGTTTTCTAATTCAAAAGCCAATGTTCCACCAGCTGTTGCTTTTTCAGCACAAGATAGCAATTCTTCTTATGAAAGAAATCTGGGTTCTCATTACATTTCTTTCATAGCCAGCATCAACAATTAATGTGTTTTTTACTTTATAAAAAAAACTCCGAGCAACCGCTTTAAAAAAGAGCCTTGATGCTATTTATATATACCAGTTAAAAGCAATAAATATTTAAGCATACATCAGCTTAAGAAAAAACACTATGATAATTAAAGTGAATTTAAAAGTTACATTTAAAATATAAAGAAAAAAGCTAAAATATAAAAAAAAAACTAAAAATAAAAGAAATCAAAAAGGCCTAAGTTTGTTGTTTACATCAACAACAACAAAAAAAAACATCACTAGTAATCAGAAAACTCCTTCGAAACTAACTGAAACATTTCCTAGAATAACGGATGGCTTGTTCTGCATTGAATCTTTGTTCCAGTCTTCTTTTTTTATTCATTATATCATTAGCCATGCCCCAGTCAATTTTTTTTAAGTATTTCAAAGGCTTATCTTCTTTATCAATGTCTACTTCACCAATGAAAATGACGTTTTCACCTCTTATCAAGTAGCATCCAACCGGTCTTTCTGCATAATATTCGTAGTGTCTTCCAGCAGCGTTGTATTCTCTTGTTGAAATATTGAATTTGGGAATGAAGTTGGCAAAGTTTTCTAGATCATCTCTAGGTAAATAAATTCTTTCGGTTACAAATTCCAAAGTTAGGTTGGCAAAGTGGTCGTATGTTCTTAAAATTCCAAAATATATTTGGCCTGTTTTGACTGTTACCATGACTTTTCTGTCCACAGAAGCAACCAGAGCAGCTGTTGTTGTGAAGTTGTATTGGTCTAGGTATAAGTCAGCTTCCTCCTCGTTGTCAGCACTGGTTGCCTGTTTATTTTTGTTGCCCTCGCTGCTTGCTGAAGCTTGTTCTCCGCTCATTTCTGTGCCGTTGCTTTCTATTTGGTTATGTTGTATGCCGCACACTGGTTGGTGATCGCTTGTATCTGTATGTCCTTTGAACCTGCGTTTGTGAAAAATATCTGCAAAATCAGCGTAAAAATTTCCTAGTGATACTGGGTTATACCGGTAGATATATACTGCACTTTGAGTGGTTTTATGTTTTTTTGGGTTTTTTATTCACCTCTTTTTTGTTCTTTGTATCAATCTTCATAACAATCACATGCAATGCCGAATGCCCTAAGTATCACTCATGCCTGCTGGCATTGTGATAATGTGCTCATATGAGCTTACATAACCCATACCAAAAAAAAAAAAAAAAAATTTTTTTTCTTTTATGAGTTTTTTGTTTGTAATTTTCAGTTATTTATTTTTTTTTTTTTTCTTCCTCCCCCCAAACATTAATTTAGCAAAGGAACGAAGCAGAACTCGAACCAGAGGCTTGCCTGATTATTTCGGAGATAGAAGTGTCAAAAAGCACACGCCGTTTTGGGTAAACAAAAAAAAACTTTTTTGTTCGGGTAACTAACAGACCGGTCATGTGATCTTGTTAAAACGCAACGCGTTTTTTTACAGAAACTCTGAAAAAAAGGTCTTTAATTATTATTATTTTTTCCATGTTTTTTTTTTTTTTTTTTTAAAATGCCACTAACTTTTTAAAATATGCTTAGCCATATTATCAATCAAGTATCACCCAGTCAAGCAGATGGAGTTGTCAAGAGCCCATAAAACAGCTTAGAACAATAGAAAACCTAAGATCATAGTAAGGTTTACCCAAACATCCCTGCATCTAGCAAAAACCAGCACAATTTTTTTTTTTTTGTGGGTTTTATTTTTTTCAAAGAGGCTTCACAAGCACGCTGAAGAAAAGAATATATTTCTCTTTTGGCAGTAAAGTGCAAAAGCCTAGCAAACCATGGTCACAGACAGCAATGCACCTAAATCGCCTTTTACCAAGCTGGCGGAGCTTGACGAAAAGCCTTTTTACCAATCAAACAGTGACATCAACCTACTGAAGCTTGCTGTCAAGAAAAAAAAAACAAGGCCAATCCTCCTGCACACACTAACACCAACAAAAACAACAGCAGAAACACAAGGCATTGGCGAGCCACAACCACTAGATGCAACCTCAAGAAAAATAAGAAAGCTAAACAGCGCTAGCGATGAAGCTTTTATGAACAAAGCAAATCCTGTTGTTGACCTTAATCATCATCTCGCTTTTCTGGACCAGCAATTTGACGAAGCCAACGATAACGACTTTGTTGTTGATGAAGATGAGATGAGAAGGGTGGAGAAAGAAGATGAACAAGAAGACATACAACTTCAAAACGAAAATCCTCCCACAAACGGGCCATCATCAGTGCTAACTGATCCACCAACAACAGCCACATACATATCAGCTGCGCATAGCTCTCTGCCAAACAATAATGCCTTAGGCATGGTTGGCAAAAAATACAATTCAATAAGCAGATACACACCACTAGAATCAAAAACTCCTGGCGGCATTCGAAGACAGCAGAATCCGATCATGAATCTTGATAGAGAATACAGTTACATTGCAGAAGCATCGACTACACCTTCCTTGGCAAACCACATAAGCAATACATCTAATCAAATAGAAAATAAAAAGCAAAACGGACTTTTAAACGGCACACCTATGGAGCGCGATGAAGATGAGGAAGAGGAAGATTATGAAGAAGACTTAGAAGCATTTGATGATGAAGCGGATAAATTATTAGATGAAATAGAATATAGAAGGCTTTTCAAGTCATTGGAAACAACAAATGACAATGGAAAAAAAAGTTCTCAAGAACAAAAAATTAAAAATACAAAAATCCAAAGTTCTGATATAAATAAAACAGTGAATGAAATAGGTTCATACGGCATTCCTATCACTGAAGAAAAACACAGGAAAATATTTCAAACTGAAAATGAAAAAAACATGGACAATTTACTAAAGAACATGGGTGTTGATCTTTTTAACTTTAACGAAAATAATTATAACGAGGAAGAAGATTTAGATTATGTTGTTAATGAAGACGAGGAGCTCGATGAGGACGATGAAGACGATGAACTAGGAGAAATGGACGAAGACCTGGTAAACGACTTGGAAAATGAAGAAGACCTTTTATGGTTTGGCCACAACTATCTAAGAAACACAGCAGGAAGAAGCATCCACTTACAAAAATCAAACTCTCAAACCGAGGGTGCATACCAAGATGCAAATAACAACAAATTTGAAGAAAGACCTAGACCTTTAGAAGATAAACTGGTTTTGCCAGGAAATGAGGGTTCCTTTAATGTGACACTGTACCCGATATACCCAGCAAAAAGCGAGTACATTCCCTCAAGACTAGTCAATTTTCTTAAGCATGAATACAATCAGGAAATCACCAAAGGTCAAACGCTCCAGCATTTGAGACCATTAAGTAATGAGGAGTTTTGCGAGGTTTGGTTTAGAAAAAATAATTTTGACAATGAAACTGAGGAGCATGGACTTATCAAAAACGATTCAACTATGGATAAAACTCAATTCGATCCTCACAATGGTGTAATATTTATTTTAGTTTTGGATTCTATAGAAAAGCTTGAGCCGGCTAACGTGGATAAAAACACTTCCAAAGATGGCTTTTTGAATCATATTCGTTGGGAATCGCAATGCTTAGGTGTTTTCAATATTTTGCCGTGTTATGAGGGAAGATCTTCTCACATTTGCACAGCAAACTTTTTGGTAAATGAAGGTATCAGAAATAAGTGTATAGGAACGTATTTGATGGAAAAGCTGCTATTCTGGGCTCCTAAATTAGGGTATGCTATGATCCAGTTTCCTTTAATTTATGATTCGAATAAGTCAATGGTTAAAATTTTGGACAAATTCAACTTCAAAATTTTAGGGAAATTGCCAAACAGTGGAATTCTTTTGGGACATAGCGATCCTGTAAGCAGCACAAGTTATTATAAAGAATTAGGAGACAATGAATATAATCAATATCAGTCTATAGGGAAAAATAAAAAATCAAATTCCGCTTGGGAACTGAGTCAATCTTCAAGATCCAAAACAATACAGAACTATCTGTCAACAACAGATGGGCATGTTAATGATGTAGACTCAAACGGTGAAATCATCCGTTTTAAGTTGTTGCAGCAGTTCATGCTAACCGGAGAGTTTCCTTTTGAAAACATGGATAGAGCTCATAAAGCAAAAATGAGAGCATTGAGATACAGATACCAACTGGACGGAGAGGGCAGATTGTATCTAAAGGGCAGAGAAGTGATTTCTAACATTTTTGAGCAGAAGAACATAGTCAGAGAAGTTCACAATTTAAAGCACTGGCAGATAAATAAAATGAACAGAATAATTTGCAAGGATTACTACTGGCCCTCTTTAAGAAAAACTATTACCAAAGTGTACAGTGAATGTAAAATATGTAACGACAAGCATAAAAGAAGAAATGTGATTGTTAATGGATTTCAAGCTCCAATAACCGTTACTGCAATTAGCTCTTCCAGTGGCCTAAATAGTGTAGTGCATACAAATAAGTCTGCCACTGCCGTAACAGCTAATTTAAAAAAGATTGACGTTAAAAAAAACAAGGATAAAAGCAAAAACATTAGCAACAATGAATCAAATATTCCAGTCATCGGATCTGTCGATATATCAAACACTAGGGCTGCAGCAGAAGCTAAGATTCCTAGAAAAAGAGGAAGACCTAGAATTAAACCAATTCCTTCTAAATTCAAATTAAAAGAAATCTCATTTTCTTACAAAGATAAAAGAAATAAAGCTGACACTAAGCCGAAAGTTAAAACTGAGCACTTTGATGCTTTAATCCCCAAAAAGTAGGGAGTCTTGATTTATAATGGGGTTCTACTCTTATCTATTCTTGTTTATTGGTTTAATTTGTTTAATTGCTAATTAACAGTATTTGTTATTTTCTCTCAGCGGCTTTCTTTTTTAAAAAATGAAAAAATAGATAGAATACATAGAAGTAAAATTTATATAGATAAATATAATTTAATCACTATAGGAAAGCTAAAAGACCATGGCTATCAACAGTAATGCCTAAGTTTCTTCATGCTTGTCGATTATGACTTTATTGGCAACAACAATAACATTTCTTGAATAGTCATGAATCAAAGGCCAATTTCTGGTTATTTGGACATTGTGTACAGAATTACCAGAGCCACTGTTGCCATTTTCAGGTGAAATTTTATAAAAAGCCTCCCCTGATTGGGCAGCACTGACTTTTAAAATTTCAAAATCTGTATGGTTTAATTTGTTTTTTAAAGAAACTGATCTGTCATAAGCAGTTACGGCTTTAGTGTCATATCTAAAATCTTTATTTGATGAAGAGTCCTCGGTAGTTAAAAGATCCTCAACAAAGTTATACACAGTTTCATCGCTGCCTGTTAACAGTGTTTCTCTCGATCCCTCCTTTAAAATAGTGTATTCTTTGATTTCTTTAATGGTCAATACAGAACTCTCTTTGGAACCAAATTCTTCCAACTTAATGTGAGATTTTAACAAGCTTTTTGAATATGTTAGCAAAATGTAGTCTTTGCCTTCAAAATTGAAACCGAATTCTTTGGAAAGAGTTGAGTATGAAGTAACATTTTGGCTCAATAAATCTTCTTCTTCATAACTGTCTGATTTATACTCGTCAAATACCGGAAGCTCTTTAATTGTGTTTTTAAAATTCAATTGGTGCGTGTTCCACTCCATCAAGTTACCGGAAACTAGCCAATTGTCGCCAATAGAGTCGTCAAATTCTTCAGTGTTGCTGCTGACAACTTCGAATTCCAAATAATAGTCATCAGAAATCAAAAATTGTGAGTATGGAGTCAAGTCAATGTAAATACCACGCAAGTCAAAACATCCTAAGCTTACAACAGGTTTCCACAGAGAAGGAGCAAATCCGCCTGTAAACACTACTGGAATTGGAATGGCATTAAATATTTTAACAGAATCAAACTCATTGGACATATAAACGTTCAAAAATCTTACAGGACCGTGTCCCAAAGTTGAGTGACCGTATTTGTCGAACTTTTTCTTGTAAGCATCCAAAACATTGCTGTACCAGAACTCTTCAGCGGCGTTTCCTGAAATGAATAGTTCCAAAGCTAGTTTTTGAGAGTTTTCCCCAATATTCAATGATTTCAATCTGTAAGGTTGCTTTTTGTTTGAAGTAATTGGGAAATGCAGTAAAGGAATCTGTGAAGATGTCTTGGTGTCTTCAAACAATGGTTTTAAAGAGTCAGGAGCAGAGTAAGGATTTAATCCATTTAAAAGAGTATCTTCAAGATGGTTAAGCTGTGGCAATTTGTCTTTAAACTGGCTCTTGTCTTTTAAGTAGTAGTCAACTTTCAGGTTCACTACAAATATACCATCAAGTTTCCCAGCAATCAAATTATCTAGCTGAAACTTCAACTCGACCTCTTTTTTAGCATTTTTGAAAACAGAAATATATTTGCTAACATCCTTTGTAACACGACTTTTTGTTGTTTGTCTGTTCAAAGGCTCAATAGTAGATGATCTCCAAATCATTATGTCGTCTAAGTACATATTTATTAAACGATCGTATTGGGTTCCGTTGACAGAAACTTCTAGAGTCATTTCAATAAAATCATAGTCCTCAGGAATTTCTGTAGTGTCAAATTTTTTGGTGACTATTTGGCCCCAAGTATGGCCAAATTCTTGGTTGGCCAGTAAATCATGAGTAAAAATGTGCTTGTCAAAGGAGTTGGACTGTGACTCTGGTTTTAAAATATCAAACGAAGTGGTTGTTCTAAATGGGTTGAAGTGAATTTTGTCAGAATTGAAATAGCTTTTGTGGGTAATGTAGTTGAACAGCGTTGTGGACTTGGTCTGGCACTTGTCTTCTGTTTCACAAACAAGGTATGGTGCTCTTATTTGGAAAAATGAGACATAAAACAGTAAAACCAAAATCAGCTTTGTTTTGTATTTGTTATAGAACAGCTTAGATTTCTGTGAAAAAGAAAGCAATTTGGTGTCCTTTGTTGTTCTTGGCAAAACAAAAGAGCTGTCTAGTGCCTGGCTTGGAGGGTTGTAGTAATCGCTGGGATTAACTGCTAAGTTGCTGTACGACATATGCGCTGTGTTGTTTGGTTGAAGGAAAAAAGTCGTTGGGTTCTTATGTATTGTCTCTATGCTGACGTTAACTAGCAAAAAAACTTTTTAATTTTTTGTAGAAAAAAAAAAACAAACAAGTCGTCAAGATTGTTTCATCAATATTAGCAATCAAAGGCAACATTAAAGCCTCGCCTAGGCAGTTCTTATTTTAAAAAAAAAGCAAACAGCAGTTTATTAACCGTTTTAAAACCTAAACCTTACCAGAACGGGTAAAGAAAGGGGCTCGCTCCCTAGTTCCATCTCCACTGTATAGCAACAGACGAGATTAGGGAAAAAAAAAAGCCATAATAAAATGGAAAAGGAAATAACAAAAAAAAAAAAACATATCTGCAAAATGCACGGACTTAGCGTGTATGCGGATGTTTTTAGTCAAGAAGCCAATGTCGCAGTGCGCACTTAACGATAGTTCACCTAATGGAAAGAACCAGCAAACACCAACAGGCAGGATGTACATTTACGATTCGGAACACGAGGGAGTCTCTTTCAAGCTGCTGATGGGAAAGGACAAGTTTGAAAACGACCTGATGATCAAGTACTTCTACAAGGAGATGAACGCGGTGTGGTTCCATGTGAGCAGCTACTCCTCATCACATGTCTACATGCTTTTGAAAGCGCCTGTGAAGTCTGATGCCAAGCTGCTTGACCATGCCTCGCAAAAACACGTGAACGATGCGCTGCAGCTGTGCAAGGCCAACTCCATAGCAGCAAACAAGCTCCAGAAGGTTGAGATTGTCTCGACGCCTGCAATTAACCTGCGCAAGAGCGGTGACATGAGCCCAGGGCAGGTCTCGTTCAAGTCCACTCGTTTTCTGAGCCACTACACATGCTTTGCCAGGGACAACGCTGTGATCAACAGACTTGAAAAAACACGTGTGGTGCTTGAATCCGAGCTAATCCTAACAGAAGAGATGCTGGCATCCAGCGACGAAGAAACTCAGCTGTTTGCAAGCATAGACCGAGAAGTCGCAGACTCAGACAGAATTCTGCCCAGCCTGGAAGAGTTCTTAAGAAGGGCCAAAAAAAGCAAAGAAGGCGAGTATATACCTAGATACGCTTCAGAGCACAGGCAGCGGTTGAGGCTGATCGAGAGGCTGAAAAAGAAAATTAAAAAGAACGGCTTGTCAGCCAGGAGCGCCAACAAGCCCAAATCAAAGATCATCGACGGCATTGACTACTCAGAGTTTGACTATGAGCTGTAGTGGCTGCTGGTCTTGGCCTTCATGGCAACGGTTCCTCGTGGTAGTGAGAGAATCGCTTGCTCATGTGCTGTGCAGCTGGTCATGTGATACACGCATGTAGACTTTTCTTTTTTTTTTGTTCGTTTGGCTCTTTGCCTGTGCTCAGGAAGTAGAGTTTCCTATTGCGGAAATCACCTGGTTTTTCTGGCTCTACTGATTTTCTTGTACTTTTTTTTTTTTCATACTTAATTTAAATCTTTTTAATTTTAAACAAGTAACAGAGAAGATATATTGAATCAATGTTTGAAAGCAATGATCAATAGGAGTGTTTGATGATAGATGGCGGATGGTAACAGAATTCGTTTGACGATTTAGTCATAAACTTTTTTTTTTTTTTTAAAAGATGGAGGGAATACATTTAATTGAAGATAGAAAGACTTTTTTCACTTTTTTTTTTTTTATTTTGTATAAATAACATCTAAAACCCAGAAATAACAACAACACCAAAAGCGTCTACAGTCCACTTTACCCAAGATGGTTGGAAAAACAAAAAGAACTAACGAAGACTTCGAAGACGACAGAAATGTTATAACCAAGACCCATGAAGGTGCTGCTCCAACGCAAGAAAGCAACGACAACGACGAAAATGAAATGGGAGAATTTGAAGATCCTTATGGTGATGATTTTGAAAGTGATGGTGAAATCATTCAGTTAGACGACGAAGATGACGATGACAACATGGACGAGGAAAAAGGGGAAGAGATTTTAGCGCAAAAGCAGCAAAAGGCTCAGCAAATGCTTGAACAAGACAAACAGCAAGAACAAGGTGCCCAGCAATCATCTATTTACTTACCTCACTTGCAAAAGCCTTTGGGCGAAAACGAGGTTTTGGAAGCTGACCCTACTGTTTATGAAATGCTACATAATATGCAACTACCATGGCCATGTATGTCTGTTGACATTGTTCCGGACATGTTTGGTAGTGAAAGAAGAACCTACCCACAATCAATGCAAATTGTTACTGGTACACAAGCTTCCAAAAAGAAGGATAACGAGCTTTTGGTTTTAAAGCTAACAAGATTAGTAAAAACTTTGGCTAAGGAAGAAGACGACGATGACGATGACGATGATGAATTGGATTTGGACCCTGTTATTGTAAACAGCAACTCTCCTTTGCCAGACACAACCAATAGACTAAAAATTTCTCCATTTGCTGCCCAGCAAACCCAGGAATACAGTAATGAAATTTTGTGTGCATCCATGTCTGAAAACGGTCAAGTTTTAATTCATGACTTGCAGCCTCACTACCAAGCTTTGAATGTCCCAGGGTACTCTGTCTCCAAGAAAAGACAAAAACCAGCACATGTGGTCATGAACCATGGAAGCACCGAAGGTTATGCCGTTGACTGGTCTCCATTAAACAAGAACGGTGCTTTATTAACTGGTGATACTAACGGAAATATCTACTTGACAACAAGAAACCCAGAAACCCAAGTATGGGAAACTGATCCAAAGCCTTTCACTTGCGGCAACGGTGCCTCCATAGAAGACATCCAGTGGTCTAAGACAGAGCCTACCGTTTTTGCTACATGTGGCACAGACGGGTACCTAAGAATTTGGGATATCAGATCAAAAAAACATAAGCCATCGATAAACATTCCAGTATCGCAAACTGACTTAAACGTCATTTCTTGGAGTGAAAAGTTAGATTATTTGTTGGCTACCGGTGATGACAACGGTGTTTGGTCTGTTTGGGACTTGAGACAGTTCAACTCTGGTGACATTAGCAGCGTTAAGCCTGTTGCCAGTTACAACTTCCACAAGGGTGCCATCACTGCTATCCAGTTCAACCCATTGGATGAGTCCATAGTTGCCGTTGCTTCTGAAGATAACACTGTTACGTTGTGGGATCTGTCTGTTGAAGCTGATGACGATGAAGTTAAAGAGCAATATAATGAAAACAAGGAGCTGCAAGAAATACCTGCCCAGTTGTTGTTTGTCCATTGGCAAAGAGAGGTCAAAGATGTCAAATGGCACAAGCAAATACCTGGTTGTTTAGTATCAACTGGTGGTGACGGTTTGGTCATCTGGAAAACTATCAGTGTTTAGTTGTTCGTATACAGATATATATGTACATATAAGCGAAGTTATAAATTTGTTCAAAATTAGTGCTGGCGCATGCCATTAGCCTGGTTTCAGTATGCAAACATGCTAGCTAGCGAAATGTTGGCTGGGTGCTTTTGATTGTTTTATTTTTGTTGCTTTCAGGTATCCATGTTGCTGGATGTAGCTTGTGGTGATGGTTTTGTCAGCCTGAAATATGTTGTATGGTTAAACGGCTAGAGACCAAAAAAAAAAATATAAATATAAATAAATGAATATTTAAAAAAAAATATCATGAAATAAAAAAATGGATAAAGCAATTCATTAACAACTAGATGAAACTTAAATGTAGCAACGGTCCTTAATATTCACTCTAATCAGGAGCATCTATACAAATGACTATATGATGAAGTTGGTTTTAAGGTTATCAAAACAGTTTTACTATGTGCATTGGCTAACTTTTCTCTACTGATTCTTTTTTTTTTTTTTTCTATTGGGTCCAATATCTCTTGTTAAAAGCACCAAAGTACAACCACCTACAAGATGCACCTGTGGCCTGTTTACACGAGCCAGAACTTTAGCATTCCAAAAAAGCTAGGCTCTGATGACAAAGACACTGATGTTTTGGACATAATATCTATCCAGTCAATCAACACATTTTTGGTGTTAACAAAAGAAAGAATTCTGATTTACCAAGGTAAGCCCTTTGTTCCTATTTTAATTTACAACAGATCGCAAGAGTCCTTGGAGCAATTCGGTAACAACAAAACCATTACTTTTAATGATCCTCTGAAAAAAGTAGCAGGAATGAACGATGATGTCAACTTTGGTATTGATTTGAGCGAAGCAACCAGTGTGCATGTCAAAACCAGCTTGAATTGTTTACTAATTTTTGAATTAGAAACACTCAAAAACTGGCTGGAAAACACCAAAACTTACGGCATTGCTCCCATCCTGGACACAGAAGATATAACTAACAAGATGGAGTTTATAGAAAAAATAGATGTTGTTTCTGGTCAAAATGTGCCAAATGCTAATGTTCCTGCTGGGGTGAAAGGACAGAATCTGTTTTACATGGAATTAAGCCCGCCATCTGCTGACAACATTGATGATGATTTATTTACCGTTTTTGACATAAAAACGAATGGAAAAATTATTCAGAATGGATACATCAATGAAAAAGGCAAGGACATTGTTCAGATAATGAAAGAAATGTTTTTTATCAAGTCAAATTTCTATAAAACAAAAAAAATTAGTCGCAGTAAAATGTTGAAAAACGACCTGATAGATAACTCTAACGACGAATCTAATCAAGAGGATGCAAATGATGTTGTTGAAGAAATGGCTGTCAAAAAATGTAACATTAAGCTAAAAAGCGTTTTAAAATTTGACAACGATATTTTAGATGTTCAAGTTTTTACCAAATACACAGAACAGTTTGACAAGAAGACTATAATATACTTACTATACAAAAACGAACTCTGTATTCTAACTTTAAATGCTGATTATAGCCTTGATAGCAAGCATAAATTGACCAGTTCCAATAACAAAATGATGGCTTTCAACGGAACTGATATGTTTGTAGTCAACTACGATGATGGCAAAGAGAACATGCTGATTGTTAACAGGATTGATAAGAGGAACAGCAATATCTACACAAAAGAGCTCACTGTTCCTGGGCTGAGCAATTACAACTTAATAAGCATCACAAATTTTAAAGAGAGATATCTGGTAATCACATTTGATAAAACTATTTTGTACTATGATACATTTCTAAACACAATTTATTCGAGCATAAAGCTGCTAAGGACTACAGGTATTTTAAGCGAATTGGAAAAGGATCAGTACATAAAAGTAAAAACCTATGACAGAGAGCTGTTAACTTTGTTAAAGAAAAATGGAATTTTCCAGATTTACACGCAATGGGGAAATCTCCAAAGTGAAATCAACCTGTCAAAATTAATCAGCCATTCAAGCAGCTCTACTTATCAGACATTTGCATTTTTGGACAATTATCTGGTTAGTTGTACAGATGAGGGTATTTTACAGTTTACAGATTTTTATAAGCAATACAAATCAAATGTGTTCAATGAAAAAGTTAATTCAGACTACAGTTTGTTTGATACTTCAACCAATAAAGTATCTACTTACTTTACAGATCAAAAAGACGATTGTGTGAATTATTTTTTGCCTACAAACTCTGCAAATAATATTGTTTCAAGCATAAAGTACAACGGCAATAGGCAATACTGTATGATAAATATACCCAACAAAAACATAGTTTTACTGAAAGAGTTTTGTGATAAAACTTTTGAAGACGAGAATTACGATGGCTGGATGGTGTTTGACAATATGAAAGTGATGAACTTTGAGTGGGTTGACAGCAGATACATTTTTATGGATATGGTAGATTTAGACAACACAAATAATGGCCGAAGCATTGTGTGTTTAGACATGAATAAGCTGAATGCCTCAAAAACATACAAGTCTAGAATTGTTCACCTGCTTGAATTGAAAATATGGTCTTATAATATCACCAACAGAGATGAAGTTCTTTATTGGGGATGCAACACTTTTAAAAATATGTTAGAGTTTGTTAAAAAAAACGATGCTGAGCTTATGTACAAGCTAGGTGAGCTGAACATTTTACTAAGAGACAAAGAGGGCAAAGTAAGAATAGAAAGTATAGATGTTCTTGTTGAAAACTTAAACCTAAGTATAAAGTCTTTTGCAAGAAATATTGTTGATCTATCAAGACTGACAGAGGTATTTATTTCCTATGAAAGAGATGTAAAATGGATTTGCCATAAAAAAAAGGGCACTATGTTGATATACACAGGCGATGATGAATTGCATAGAATTACTGAAAGTCACAGTGGATGGGTTGAGTCAGAAATTGTTTTTACAACAGTAGAAGACATAGTTGAAATACAGGATGGTGTTATCACGTTTGTTAAAGGAAATGATTTGGTGGCATTTGATTTTGGCAGTTTAACTGAAAAGCCCTTAGACAAGAAAAGCCAAACTATACTGCAGAAACCTGTAATGAGCTTTGATAACAAGTACCCATTAGCCGTAGACGGAAACTTGAATGAAGTGCACGGCCTGTGTAGTGAGCACTTTAGATCTGACAATGTTATAAATGGATACAAGATTGTTAAAAAAAGCCATTTGCTACTAGACTTGATGTTGGAGCACACGCTGAAAGCAGAAGATGCCGATGTTTATGGCATTAAAGCTAAGTATGGCGGGTTAAACAACTACAAGTTTTGCCTAGAAAAGTTTTTGACAGATCTTGTTCTGGATAAACAAATAGTTGATCTGAACTATGGTCAGAACAGGAAAAAACTGGAGCTTCTGAGCATAGAAAGTGCTGAAAACAGGCTAGATATCATTGTTAACAGCATCAGAAAGGTTGATTTGGACCAGGTTAAGGGGCTCATTTCGTTGTTGCAATATTCAAAAATTGACGACTTGATCAACGAAGTGTATTCGGTGGAAAGCAAGCATACGAAGGCAATGCTAATAACCAACTTGCTAGTTGTCAAGTTTAATTTGGAAGCTGAGGTTGACGACGAGCTGCTGCAGACAGCTGTTACGATGATCATTGAGGACTTGAAAGAAGCCACTGATGAGCAGAAAAAGGAGGATTTTGGCGTTTTGAGGGAGCTTGTTCTTTTTGCGTCTAAGTTTGGGTACGATAGGAAGCGTCTGGCTGCTGTTGCAAGCCGGTCTGACCTGTGGTGAGAGTCTGTTTTGGGTCCTGGCTGCTCCTTGTAGTCTGCATTTGATTAAAGCTTCTGCTGGTCATGTGACAACGAGCCAATTATTTTTCTGTTTCTTTTTTCGGCGTTAACGCTAGTGCTCATCGGTGTCTCTGCTGCCCTCCAGCTTGTCTGCTGCTGCTGCAAAGATACAGGTGGTAGTCGGTAGGCATTGCTGAAAAAAACCCCCCTGATAGCAGCATGCATGGCCGTCGAGCCCCAGAAAGCATCCTGAAGGTCCAGTCTTCTGCTGCAAAGGCCCAGGCTGCTGTCAGGAGCCAAAGCATAATCAGTGCTTGAGCCGGGAAAATATGCGTGTTGCCCACATAATAAGCACTAAAAAGCAAAATATTTATGCGTTCTAACATAAAAAGTAAATAAAAAAAAATTTAGCACGAATAAAAAATTTTTCTTAGCTGGTTAGTTGGTATTTTTTTTTTTTTCCTCTCACTTCAGAGAGCATTTAGCAGTTTAATACATAGATTAATCCTTTTTTTTAAAAACAGTGAACAAAAAGAGAGAGAAGAAACCGTAGAAAAAGACACTCTAATTTTTGTTAATCAATAGAAATTACCAACCCTTTATTATCCACATAAACCAAACACTCATAATATCATAATGGCCGAAGAACAAAAATTAGACTGGATCACCCCACAATTCGATCCTAGATTCCCAAACCCTAACCAAACTGTTCACTGTTTCCAATCATACGTTGACTACCACAAATGTGTCAATATCAAAGGTGAAGAATTTGCCCCATGCAAAGTCTTTTTGAGAACCTTCTCTTCTTTGTGTCCAAACGCTTGGGTCAGCAAGTGGGATGAACAAAGAGAACAAGGCATCTTTGCTGTTAACTTAGAAACCGCTTCCACTCCAAAGGAATAAATGATAGTCCCGAAAATGAAAAAGAAAGAAATTAAACTGCTAAAAACAAATTTCTAGTTTTATGTGTGCTTTTTTTTTTAAGTTTACAAGAATGGTTTTGTTTTAACCATCAGTCTTAGCAAGCCAAGGGCATCCAATATTGTCCATGTTAGGATGTGAATGGAGATGCCTCAAACAGCTGTGTTATATTCAAAATAAAGAAAGAAAAAGTTGTGCCAAGCAACTGAAAAAAAAAAAAAAAATCAACAACAAGAAAGAAATTCAATATATACTTATATTTATTATTTAAATTATTCCACTGTTAAGCATAAACAACGATGATCTTATCAAACTTTATTATTTGCAAAAACATATACTCATTTACGTGAAAATCCGGCAATAGAAGCTAGTAGTATATTAATAGCTGCTCCTTTTCAATTAAACTTTTGTAGCTGTTCAGTTTGTTTTCATTGTAGAAGTCGTTAACTACATGCCAGTCAATAAACTTCATATTCAGCTTCTGAGAGATTTTTACGCATCTCAAGCTTTTCATGGTTAGAATTATGTGCTCAGGCTCAAAGTGAGTCTTTGCTATCAAAAATTGAATTAGGCGTGTGTCCTTGCTCGTCACGCCGCTGTCTACCTGTTTTTTATATTCAATCATCGCAATGACAACCAGTTTCTGCCAATAATTCAAATAAAGAGAAAGCCCAAACGGAGACAGCGGTGACTCTGGGCCGGTTGTAAATACAAGATCATTTCCGGTTTGACTAATTTTGTGATAGCTAGTAAGCTCATGTATTCCGATGGCATACGAAAACTCTATCAGCAAAGTTCCCAGTTTTCTTTTTCTATAAGGTGGAATGATTAGGATAGATGATAAATTCACAAATGTTGTTGAAGATATTTGTTTTGAAAAAAACCCTAGTGGTTTGTTTTTCAGTTCCGTTTCTGATTCTGCTTCTTTAGAGTAAATTACATAAAAATCAAATTCCTCTATGTCGCAAAAGGATGATTTATTATCTAAAAAAAACTTAGTAAACAAGCACAATGACTGCAAAAGCAGTTGATGGCTAGTTGTGGATACTTTCTTAATAACATAGTCTTCTCCTATGTACACGTGTTTCCCAGGACAATGGTGTTTGTAATAGCATTGCTCAATGTGGCTGGCCAAATGGTATGCACTAGACGTATATCTAAAACAGTATTCGCAGACATACAGTGTGTCTAGCCAGAGGTTACTCATCGTTGAGCTATCACACCTATCGTTTGTTTCTTCAATATTTCTTGTGTCATTTATTTCAAGTTTTTCAGGGTCGTTCTGCTTTAAAAACTCATGTTCAGGACCAAGCATAAACGCGCCATGTTTATTATAGTATGTTTTAGAAAATATGGCGTTGTTTCCGTATAAGGGATTTAGCAAATAGGAAAACCCAAAGTTTATTTCTCTGACGTTGACATCTGATAGAACCCCGTGGTACTCAAATAGCTTTTTATCTACACCTTGGAATCCTGTTTTCACCATACGGATTTGTTGTAAAGCACAACTTTAAAATGAGAGTCTATAAAAATTACCTCTATTAATAATACAATCTTAAAATATGTGCTCAAAATAAAAATAAAAATTTTTATTTAATTTTATTATATTTTATTTTGCAAATGTATTTTCTTATATAATATCTGGACTGGGTAGTTTTTTATCTAGGGATTTATATATCTGTTTAGTAAGCATAACACTGTATATACTTTCAAGGCGTTGTTCTGCACATTGAACAATTGGAACTAGTCAGAGGTTGCTAAATGTTAAATAGTGTACTCACGTGACAAAAATTGCTTTTTTTTCTACTTTTACATATTTTTTTCTAGCGTTTTATTATTTTTTTTTTTTTTTAAAAAATATAAAAATTCAATGAACAAAACGTATAGATACAAGCTTTATTAAGCTTGATAAGTGTGTACATGTGTTATCTTGAGCACAGTGTTAAATGCACAAGATATACACAAAGTTAAGAAATTAATCAAATAAAACAAATACAAAACCAAAAGTTATTTGGTTTATTTTTTTTTTTGTTGGTTTTGAATATATTTAAAAGTCCAGAAAATTATTTCAGATCCGATTCAACTTGATTCCCAATTAAAGCTTCAATATGGGTACATACAGAAAAAGATTTAATGAAAAGGCTAGAGCTGGCCAAATTAAAAAGCAAAATGAATTGAAAAAGGTCAGAAATAAACAATTTACCAGGCATGTAGAGGAAGATGATAACAAAGACGATGATTTTAAAGATGAAGAAGAAAACCTTGATTCAAACAGAAGTGTTATACTGCCAGCTGTCACCGATGCTCAAAAAGAAGAAAAGCTGAATAGAAAAAGAAAACTTCACGAACAAATTTTCAGTGATCAGAAAGAATCCAAGATATCTAGACAGAAGAAAAAAAGATTAGAAAAATATATAGACCATCAGCTAGAACGAGAAGAAAAAAAGGAAGTCATCAAAAATCTACAAAAGTTTAAAGACCTTGATCAAGATATGTTTATTAGCTCAAAGAAAATTGGGCTAGGATCAAAAGCAATTGATGAAGAAATGGAAGTAGCAATGCTAAAGAACGTTACGTCAGAGAGTGAACAAGATTCCTCAAATGATTCTGGTTCTGATGCTGATGACGATGAGTTTGAAAAAAAGTTTGGTGACTTTGGCGAGTCAAGCAACACATTTATAGACAATAGAGCTCCTAGTTCAAACTCTACATTTGGTTTTAACTTTGGTTTTGGATTCAATAACATTAAAGTCAATAATGATAAAACAGCTAGTATTAAGCCAGAATCTAGCAGAAAATATAACTGGAAACAAAATGTTAAAAACATGGAAAAGGAAAAAACGAAACTGAATGAGGAAAACGATTTTGCCAGTAGTAGTGAAGATGAAGAAAATAGTGTTGATGAAGAAGATAATGATCAATTAGATGATGATGAGGAAGAAGATGAAACTCATAAATCATCTAAGCAAATTGGTAAAGAATTTAAAGAGTGGGCTGCTGGTAAAATGAAAGAGCTTGATAGCCAAAACGAAGAAGGGAAACAAACTGAATATTATATTCCTAACATAAAAGTTGATCAGGTGATTCACAAAGACGATTTAGACGATGGCTTAAAAGAAACATACATTCCTATACAAGAAAACTTAAAAAGAAACATTGTTCAAATTGATGTTATAAGATCTGAGGAGATTCAAAAACAAAGAGAAAATTTACCCGTTTTCAAAGAAGAACATACCATCATGGAAGCCATTCATCATAACGATATTGTTATCATTTGTGGTGAAACAGGTTCAGGTAAAACCACACAATTACCGCAGTTTCTATATGAAAATGGTTACGGATCTTTGCAAAATGAAGATTTTAAAGGTATGATTGGTATTACTCAACCCAGAAGAGTTGCTGCTGTCTCTATGGCAAATAGAGTTGGTAATGAAATGGGAAATCATAAAGATGCAGTTGCGCATCAAATTAGATTTGACAGCACTGTTGATTCTGAAAAAACAAAAATGAAGTTTATGACAGATGGTGTTTTGCTAAGAGAAATGATGCAAGATTTTAAACTTACAAAATACTCTGCAATTATCATTGATGAAGCGCATGAAAGAAATGTTAACACAGATATCTTGATTGGTATGTTAAGTAGATGTGTAAAATTCAGACAGAAAGAGCATGAAAAAGATCCATCCAAAACGAAAAAACTGAAATTAATCATTATGTCTGCTACTCTAAGAGTTTCTGATTTTTCTGAAAACAAAAATCTTTTTAATGAACCTCCACCAATTATTAATGTTGAAAGCAGACAATTTCCTGTTGCAGTTCATTTTAACAAAAAGACTCCTTATGATTACCAAGAAGAAGCTTTTAAAAAAGCATGTAAAATACATCAAAAGCTTCCAAAGGGTGGTATCTTGATCTTTATGACAGGTCAGCAAGAAATTTTACAAATGTGCAAAAAGCTTAGAAAAGAATTCCCATTTCCAGATGATGCCAATAGCAAAAAGAAAAATAATAGAAGAGGAAAAAAGAACATTGAAATTAAAGTTAATGCAAATAAGGAAGACATTGAAGTTGAAGATATGGATTTCAGTATTAAGATTGATGCAAATGATGACGATGAAGCTGATAATAAAAAGCCTAAATACTACGAAGACGACTTAAGCCCAGAAGATTTGAATGATGAAGTTGATTCAGATATGGCAGAAGATTCTAGTGATGATGAAGAGGAAGGTTTCGATGAAGAGCTAGATGATGATCAGACTGCAAATGATCCCTTATATGTTTTGCCTTTATACTCTTTACTGCCTACAAAAGAGCAACTAAAGGTATTTGAAGAGCCACCTAAAGGGTCCAGAATATGTATTGTAGCAACCAATGTTGCTGAAACTTCGATTACCATTCCAAACATTAAATACGTTGTTGACTGTGGTAGATCTAAAGAAAGAAAGTATGATCAAGAAAAAAACGTTCAAAGTTTTGAGATTGATTGGATTTCTAAAGCGTCTTGTAATCAAAGATCAGGTAGAGCTGGAAGAACTGGTCCAGGTCACTGCTACAAGCTTTACTCATCAGCCATTTATGAAAGTGCTTTTGAAGATTTTTCTAAGCCTGAAATATTGAGAATGCCAATTGAAAATGTGGTTTTACTTATGAAAAGTATGAATATTCATAACATTTTGAACTTCCCGTTCCCAACTTTGCCTGAGAAAACCAGTCTTGCAAAAGCAATAAAACTACTTGGTTACTTGGGTGCTTTGGAAAACGAGAAAATAACGCCAATAGGTAAAAAAATGTCATTGTTCCCTCTTAACCCTAGATTTTCCAAAATGTTGTTGTTGAGTAATAATATCGAATTGCTTCCGTACGTTATTTCCATAGTCTGTGGTTTGACTATTGGAAATCCATTTATCGATTTAAATTCAATTGTTAGCTCCATAAAAAAAACAGACGATGATCAATCAGAAGAAAAGGAAACTTTTGTTTCTAAAGCAGAAGAAGAAGAAATGAAGAAGGTAAGTTATAAATATAACAAGAACATGAGTAAATTTACAAAACTGGATTCTTTCTCTGACATATTCAAATTGTTGAGTTGTATAAGTGCTGCTGACTACATTCCTCGTGAAAAATTAGAAAGCTTTTTTAAAGACCATTTTGTAAGATCAAAACTGATGTTGGAAATATTAAAGCTAAGAAAGCAAATTGTCAGTATTATCAAAACTAACACTACCGAGGAGTTTTCAAAAGAATTCAATGTGGACTCTTTGAAAACAGGAAAACCTTCTGAACAGCACATTAAATTGTTAAAGCAAATCATTTGCTCGGGTTTTGTTGATCAAGTTGCTATTAGAGCAGATTACTTGTATCCTGAGGAAGTTCAAATAGGTAACAATACCAGCATTAGCAAAATACCTTATGTTCCAGTTTTGCAAAGTAAAGAAAATTTGGAAACTCATGCTGAATTGTTTGCATTTATCCATGCCGATTCGATTCTGAATAGTTGTGGTCAAGCTCCTCCCAAATTCATGATCTTTAACACCTTGCTAAAAAATAGCGATGGTACAAGAACCAGAATGATTCCACTTTGTGATATTAAATCCCTTCCTTTAGTTAACATTGCCAATTCAACATCTTTAATTGCTTATTCAAAGCCTATTACTAATATGACTGTCAAGCCTAAAGACATTTCAATGACTGAAAGATTATGTTACGTAGTTCCTCATTTTGGTGATAACGATAATGATTTAAGAGTATCTTTTGATTTGAATCCGGTTTATGTCAGGCAAAAGAAGATAAATGGAGATTGGAAAGTTGTTGAGTTTATCAATAAAAAATAGTTATTGATTAGTTTATATATATATATATATATATACTGCATGGAGTTTAAAAACAGCTCTTTATACACTGATAAAATTGTATTTTGTATTTTGTTTTCTTTTTCTTTTTTTTGTTTTTAAATATTAAGCATTTGTATTAAAGTATTTTAAATAAAATCTCTTCTTACTTTACAGAACTTATCTCTGATCTCAATTGCTTCGTATCTACCTGGAACAGAAGTATTGACAACGTATTTGTAATCCATGATTTCATCAATGAAAAACTCCTCTGATAGTTTTTCACCGGCCTCATCAAATCTAGCATATACAATTGAGAAAGGTGGTTGTCCTTCGAATTCTAATTCAAATTCTGATGTTTCACCTACAAATATATCATCATGAGAAGACTTTCCATTGGAAACGCTTACGCTTGGAATTTCATGAACTGTAACTTTTAAAGAGTCATACTGATCTTTCATACTTGGTTTCAAATAGTTCATCAAACAGTCATCAGCTTTTGTCTTCAATTCATTTATGGATAAAACACCAGGGTATTCGGCCATTCTCATAAACTCAAATCCTTTAACAGGAACATTTGATATTTTGCCGTTAAATTCATACTTTAAGTTGAAAGGTGGTACGCCATCAACTTTATATCTTATTGAGTCACCAACACAATAATGGTTATTATCAGCCATTAATTTTATTGATGGGAAGCCTGTTATTTCAATATCAAAAAATGATTCTGACGACTTTGTAGATTTACAATTAGTAGTCTTATCCAAAACAGAATTAATTTTAACGACATATGTTCCCAAAGATAAGTTGTGGTATATTTTTTTATAATCGATACTCAATTTAGACATATCAGCAATAGGTCTAGCTTCTAAAACGTAAACTTTATTGTAGTCAGCATTGTGTTTAGATACTATTAACTCAACCTCAAATAATGAGTTTGCATTTAACTTAGTGGCTGATTTCAAAATCATTGGAACAACCTTGGCTGAAGGTTCATCCAAATTGGCGTGGCAAGTTTTAAACGGTTGATTTTGCTGTTCAAAGTGAAGTTCAGGTAAACTGTTAACATATTGCTCAATAACAATGTCTTTTTCCAAAAACTGTCTTGTTTTGTAGTTAGCATCATTAATATTCTTGATAATTAATTTATACAAGCCATTAGCGGTATTATTAAAAGATATACTTGCTTTTTTATTGTTTGTGTTCAAAATTTTGTTAGATTGAATATTTCCATCAGGTTTGACTATGTCATAAGTAATTTTAAATGGAGCTGTTCCTTCTAATTCAAAATCAGAGTAGGTACGAGATTGAATACAAACATCTTTTTTGAACAGTTGATGATTAGATTTAGCAAACACTAAATTTGTTTCATTGCTTACTTTTAAAGTTGGTGTGTTTTTGTATCTAATTGTAAATTCTTTGTTGTTTTCAACTAAACCCTTACAATTAGAGTCACTTAATGATTTCAAAGTGTAAATACCTGCTTCTTTTAATTCCATAAACTGCTTGCCGTTTGCTTTTATGACCAGTTGCTTTTGAGAAGATTCAACATTTGAATTTTCATCTTTTATAGTGTATCCAATTGTGAAGGGACCGTCTCCTTTTAAATTTAGCGGAACAATAGCAGATTCGAATTTGTTGATGTACTCATAATGGTGCTCTTTAGTGCTTAAATCAAATGAAACTTTAGGAATTTGCTCCTTAACATTAAGTTCTATTTGTTCATTTAACAAGTTGATGCTACAGCTGTTTTTGTCTTTTATGGAAACCAAAGATATAACATATTTACCACCTTTGTTGAAAAATTCAGTTCCAATATTAATTTTATCAGTGTCTATGTTCTCAACAGTCACAGTATTTGTGTAACTAGATTCAGCATGCATTACACGGTATGTCAAAGATAGTGGTTTTTCTCCAATAACCTCCACATCAAATGAAGTGTTATCGTTCAAACACAAATCGTTGAAAAATCTATTTAATGGTTTGAAATTTTCTTTGTTTGCTATCTTAGCCTGTGGTTTAACTTTAGTGCTGACTTCATAAGACCATTTGGAAACATCCAGTGAAACACCATCGGAGTAGTTTTCATCAGAAACAGAAACAAATTCAACTTTATAATCTCCTACAGAATTTGGTACATAGGAGAATTCGTTTTGGATGGTATTCGAAACTCCAGATTTTTTATCAATCAATGCATAAACTCCTTTGCCATTTCTTTTGTAAACGTTGTACTGATATCCAAATTTAGGGTTTCCAATAAACATCAAATTGAATTTCAAGCCAACAGAGCCTATGCAGTCATTTCTCAAAGTTGTAGCATGAACAGATAGATTTGGTTGTGAAGGTTTTTTAACATTAATGACATCACTATTTTTAACAAAACCAGGACAGAAGTTTGATTTAACACCAACTAGTTTATACTCACCTTCTTCTTTAACAGTAATATAGTCGTAGCTCTTGGCATTGAACTCTTTAGTTATATTGTCGCCACCAATCTTGGAGACTATAGCAGTAATAGGTGAGTCGTTTAAATGATAGTTTTTCAAAGAATTAACAACTTTTAATCTCAATGATTTTTTGGTTGGTGATCTGCTGTCCGCAATCAAGCCCATTTCAACTGTTGGTCTTTGATGCACAGCAAAAGATCTTTTTTCATCCAAAGAAACAACGTTTTCAAAAGCATCTGTAATAGAAATCAATTCGTATGAATGATCACCACAAGTTTCAAGAACTTCAGATATATCAATGGCAAATGTATTGTTGCTGGAAGCCCAAGAAAAATCGGCAATGTAATTCTCATTCATAGTTTGAAGCACAATTTTATTAGCATCTGTAGCCAAAAATGGTGAATTGTAATTGACTGGAACATTTTCAGGCTTGGTGACTATTTCAGACATCTGTTCTTCGACTCCATTTACCTTTTTTGCATAATTCAATTTTATTGGAAAAACTCCTTTGACTTTTATGCGTAATTGATTTTCATCACCGTAACATTTGTCAAAAACGGTGGTCAAGTAATCTATATTTGCTGAAGGACACTGCGGAGCAATGTATTTATTGTCAAGAATTATTTTGATTCCCAAATGTTTGCTGTCAACTGCACCTATGATTTTATAAAACCCAGGATTTTTTATTCTCATTTGATAGAAGTGTAAATTTGGAGAAAATGAGTTAACATAATCTTGAGTTTTGTCACTTTTAGTCTTGTAAATTTTTACATCATTGGTATCTTTTTTATAATTTCCAAAAGAAAATAAGTTACTTTGTTCGTTAGACGTAGTGATGTTAAAGTAGCTAAACTCGTCATCGTTCAACCCTTTAAATTGGACTTTCCAGTGTTCAACGTTGTTAGTGGAGTTAACCTTGATAGGAACATCAATAAAATTTTCACCGTTTAAGCAGCCGTTTTGATTAAAAGGATTAAAAGTTGCCAAGCTTTGTGGTTGTAATTTTACAATATGTTGCCCCTTAAAATGATTATGAGCCTTTATCACATTTTCAGATTTCATGTATTTACCACCAAGGGTAATATTTTTTTTGGTGTTAATAGAAAACAACGAGATGAACAACCATGAAAACACAGGTAATGTCAGCGCTGTGTTAACTAAAAGCAATAAACCAACCATCAAAGCACTGTAAACCGTTTTAAATTTTAAATAAGGAATTCTTAAAACTGGAAGTGTAAAGAAAAATAAACCCTCAATGATTAAGTATTTTATAATGAAAATTAGCTTTTTGTTAACCACAGCAAAATTGTTCAAAAATGAATTGATAAGCACATCTGAATTCTCAGCATTGTTCAAGTAAATCACATCATAAATTTTATAAGACTGTACAATGAAAAATACAGCAGCCGCAAAGATTTGCTGGTATTTGACTGAAATGTATACTTCCGGTATAAGCGTGTTATGTTTTTTATCAGCTATTATTGGCTCTTTGCTTTCTTCTGTATTCAAGTTAATTATTTGATCTTTATTCTCACCAGCATGGTTTTTCTGTTTTGTATTGGTGAATATGCTTTCATACTCAAGGTCTGAAGTGCTTGTTTTGTAATCAAACAATGAATTTTTTAATTCACTTCTGTCCTCGTATTTGTTCCATCTTCTGGAGCCGAAGTCACTTCCAGATGTATTGCTATTTCTAGAATTTCTTGAAGAAAGCCTTGAATCGGTTTCAAATATGTTGTTGTAATATGACATTTAATTTGATTTGTGTGTTAAATGTAGTTCTGTGTTTCTTTATGTGTGCATATATCAGTGCTTTTTACTACCTGATGAAAAAATAAAAAAAAAAAACAAAGCCAAATTGTTAAAAAATAGATAAAACTGTAATGTCTTTTTTAAGGATGAAAAGGATAATATCTGCAGCTATGCGTTAAAGTTTATTGTTTTGATCCTCAGTCCTTGAAATATATCAAAATAAAGTGATATGTTTATTGTAATTATTCTCTGTAATCTGCCTTAAATATACTCTTGGTCTTTGGTCTCCATAACAGTTATCATGTGAATCTTATTGCCTTGACATGTCGATTTACAAGAATGTGTGTGTGCATCAAGTTAATGTATTTATTTTTAAAAAAATTCAATATACAGCTAAACAATTTCACTAACAAAAATTATAAAAAAAAAAAAAGAAATGTGGTTAATGAAAACAAATAACTGAATATAAAAAATTTTTATTTGACGTACGCGTGTGGCGCTACCAAGTGTTTGTTTGTCATATAATTGGTGTTTTTATAAATTGGCGCTACCAAGTGTTTGTTTGTCACATGATCGGATCTTTGTTAATCATCGCTACCACATGGCCACTTTCAGCTCCAACGCTACCGGGTCCCGTCAATCACATGACTCTTCTTTTTTTTAGGGGCTCTCGTTTGTATACAGCACAATCACCAATTTTTTGCATATTTCTCATTTCGAAGGACAGTTGCAGTCAGTTAAGGCGGCAGATCACTAACAATTTGTTACTTTTTGCTTTTTTTTTTAACAACTTAGCATTAATATTCAACTGGCATACAATGATGCTTAGTCAAGCTTGAAAGCTTGTTTTAATAGACAAAACGACTGTTTGTTTTTTATTTCTAACCAAACAGCATACACCCAAACAATGTTTACCATAAACAAAGACTACAGCTTCAAAGCTTACAAAAAGTATATCTCTGACATAATAAACCTGATTGGGCCAGGAGTGATTGTGTCCGTTGCACAGATAGACAATGGTAACATTGCAGCATCAACAACATCAGGAGCTTTATTCCAATATAACCCCTTGTTCATTGTTGTTTTGTCCAATGTTTTTGCATTGGTCTTTCAAATGCTCTCATGCAAGCTTGGTGTGGTTACAGGCAAAGACCTATGCAGGCTTTGTAAAGAAAAATTTCATCCAAAAGTAGCGAATCTGATATTCATACTTATAGAGCTGTCAATCATTTCCGGTGATCTGTCTCAGCTGATTGGTTCTGCGGTTGCTATGAACATTTTGTTCAAAATTCCTACGAACATAGGTCTGGTGCTTACCATTGTGGACTGTTTCTTGGTTTTGATATTTTACAACAACAACTCTTTGAAAGGAGTAAGAATTTTTGAGATTCTGGTAACGCTGCTGGTGATTTCAACAATGGCTCTGTTTGGAATAGAACTGTTGCAAATCCAGATTGAAGATAAAGTAAGTGTTTTGAAAGGTTTGATGCCACACTTTAAAGACTACAAGAGCAGCTCGTTTCTGTACTCACAAGCTTCGATCATAGGATCTAATGTCATGCCTATCAATTTGATCATAGGCAGCTATGTTAACCAGGTTAGACTGAAAAACTTTGACGTTCAAAAATATGGAAAATTCATCCCTAGGAAGCCAAGTTTGCATGCTGTGAAAACAACACTTAAGGGATCTCTGGTGGAGCTTTCTATTGCGCTGCTTGTTGCAGGAATTTTTGTCAACGGTGCAATTGTGGTTCTTTCTGGTACCCTATTTTACAATAATCCAGAGGCTGTGGACGCTGACTTGAAGGGGATTTATCTGATGCTGTGTGACTTGGTTTCGAAATTTGCTGGTCAAGTTTTTGCTGTTGCAATACTATTTGCAGGTCAGTCTGCATCGTGGGTTGGTGTTGCTGCAAGTGAGATTGTGTTGTTAGGATTCCTGGACTTAACTGTTGATCCGTGGGTCAGCAAAGTCTTTACGAGGTTGATAGCGCTGATTCCGTGCTTGATTATTGGAATATTCTTTGGCGATAAAGGAATCAACACTGTTTTGAATTTTTCTCAGGTGCTTTTGGCATTGATATTGCCGTTTGTTGCCATCCCGCTGATCATGTTTACTAGTGACAAGGAGATAATGAAGGTTGATAAGCTGCATCAGCTGGAAATAGAGCAAGGGCAAGAGCAATCCAGCGAAACTGATAGACTGTTGGGTCCCCGCTCAGAAACTGCTTCTGAAGCCGAAGAGAACGACAGCATCTACTTTGAAAATGGGAAAATGCTGAACGTAGCATCATGGGCCATATGTGCCCTGATCACATGTCTGAACGTTTTTATGATTGTAACGATAATATTTTAGTATCAGAGAAAATGCTGATGCCATTTCAAGATAGACTTTTTGCCTTTACTTTGTATAGAATCACTAAACTTGCTGTGAGTTCACAAGCATACTCTTGTCTTGAATGAATGTATGTGTATGTGTATATATGTATGTGTATATATATGTATGTGTATGTTTGTATATATATGTATGTGTATATATGTATGTGTATGTTTGTATATATATGTAAGTTTGTATATATATATGTATGTATATATATATGTATGTATATATATATATGTATATATATGTATAAATATGTAAGTTTGTATATGTGTACATGTATTCTAATGTATACACTGGCTTGCTTGACGGGTGTCCTCCTGCTTCGCGCACGCTTCCAAATAATGGCAGAGCCACTGAATAAGCGTAAGAGCGTGGTAGCAAAAAAAAAAAAAAGCGAAAAAGAAACACTTGGTGCGAAAAAACGTTCTTTGTTTTGATCGTTAAGTTTAATGCTGCTGGTTTCTTATGAATCTTTATTGAGGTAAGGGTAGAGAATGGGATGGCAGTTCTGATGTACGCATTTAACAAGAGAATCGTCATGCAGCCCCAAAAGCAGCACACCTGATATTTTTTTCTTACCTTCAAGAAGAAACTTATACAGCAATCGCCACTGTCCTCCGTTTCTGCCAGCATGGAAAACCCTGTCACAGGCATCATTGCCGCAGTTGAACAGCTAGTCCAAAACACAACAATCTTCCATGAAACCATCTATGCACTAGAAGGTGATCTAGAACTGAACGAAAACTTATCTATCACCGAGATTATTGACCGTTATTTGAGCAACCTCCAAGAAATCAAAAGCAAAGACAAGTCCGAGCAAAGCCTCGCCAAGTACACCATTATGGAGCACTACAAAAACAACAAATACAAAGACGTGAAATCTTTTTATCAAGACTTTGTTATTGTCTGTTTTATTTTAATTAACACGCTGAACCAGTTTTCAGACGCCTACTACCGTATAGACAAATACTTCCAAGTGATAAGTGAGTTTGTGTTGAGATATCTTGGCACCAAGCTAAATTCCAGTTTGGACAAGAAACAAAGCCTTGATGGGATCAAAACCCCATCATACCTGCAAAAAGGTTTGTCGTACCAGTTTGACAAAATTGCGGATTTTTACCAAGCAAGTGTGAAAAAACAAGCTCAAGTAGACATTGATCTGCAGTCCAATGCCATCAACAAGTTCTCAAACACGACCTACATTAACAAATTTAACAACAAGGATTCTTTGTTTACATCACTAATGAACAAGTCTGTTTTGGATAAAAGAGAAGATCACAAAATAGATGAAAACATAAAGTATGTTAACTCCTTGCCTGTTGACATTACCTCCACTATCGATGCTCCCAAGCTGGGGGCAGTTCTGGCCTTCACAAATAACAATATTCCAGATCCAACGCTGCCAAATACAAGAATTCTTAACAAGCTCATCAATCCTTTATGGTACAAGCTGCCTGTTGATATATGGATTCAAAGTTTAATATCGGAAAAAAATGAAGACTATAAACAAATTATCAGCATTGTTACTAAAAACTCATCTTTGTTGACATCCTACCAAAGCAATGATTTCTGGGTTAAAAAACTTGAATATTTAGAATCAAAATCTGCCAAAGAACTTGTGGATGAATCTGCTGATAAAGAGTTGGAAGGTTTTTCGAAAACCATACTAGAAAAGAAGCATGCAAGCATACCTAAAAGTTCCGAAGGGGAGTCTAAAATCAACTTGAGCAATTTCTATAACTGGTCCGGCGATCATTATTATAATCAAGAAGAAATTGAAGTTTTGACAACAGCTAAATCGATGTCCGAAATCCAGGATCTGATTGGTAAGTACATGTCTCAGTTGGCAAAGTTGCAGCAGCAAAGACTTAAAGTTTCCAAATCTGTGAAACCAAAGCCAGTAGAGTTAGAGCTTTATGGTAAAATTAAAAGGCTTTTGGCGTTTACCTTAGTTAATGGAAACAAAGAGCAGATGAAAGACTTGAAATTGGAGTTTGGAAAAACTGTACCTGTTTTGCAAGCAAACTATACTGGAACTTTGCCTGTAAAAAAAATAAGTATAACTTCAAATAATAATTCTCACTATGGAACCTACAAGTATAAGTCTAAAAAGAGAAGATAACTTTAATGCTACTTTATATATAAAAAATAAAAAATAAGTGTTTCATTGTGTTTAAATTGATAAAACTGAAGATAAAACGTCATGATATTATTTGTGTTTTGTTTTCAGCTTTGATCAACAGTTTTTCTTGCTTTCTTAATTTTCTTATTTTTAACTTTTTTAATTATCATATTGGATTATTGTTTTTATAAAAAAAAAATAACGTGAAACATTGACGTTTAAACTCTGTTTTTTTTTTTTTTGTTTTCTTATTTTCATTGGATCAACATTTAAAAAAAGCATTGCTTTAAACGTATAATCCAGGACCAGAAAGATCACATACACGTTTTCTGATTTTTTGAATGTTACAAAAATTAAAAGTCATAGATAGATTGAGCACGTCCTCTTTTATTTCAAAATACATTGTTAAAACAGACACGCCTGTTTTTTGTTTGCCAAAATTGATCACATTTGATGCCTACAACACAATATATGCAACGGAGAAACCTGTTTTGGATACTTACACTCAGATTTTTGACGAAAAAATAGCTACTTCAAAGTCAGAGTGCATATCTACAGCGAAAAAGGAGCTTATGAGCAAGCACTTTTTTGAAATATTCAAGAAGCACATGGAAAAATACCCAAACTACGGAAAGTATTCAAGCATAACACCTGAAAACTGGTGGTGCTTTTTGATACAAGAAATTTTCAGTGATGTCGATGTTCACCTGAGCACTGATAATGCTTTGGAGATATTGAAGCCATTTGAGGGGCCTGTGTACGAAACATTTCCAGATATGCAGAAGCTGATGAAAACGATCAAGATGGTGAAAAAACATGCAATCCAGATTGGAGTTTGCTCAAACACAGACCCGTTGTTCTTTAAGATTATGGATTATTTGCAAAAAAGCAATCCTGGAAACTTCACTATGCCAGATAAGCAGTTTGAGTTTTTAAGTTTTAACCTGGACTTGAAAAAAAATGGTTCAGGCGATTTTTTCAAAGATGTTTTTAAAAGAGCCCAAGACACATTTGGAACAGGCCAACTGCCTGTTGAGGCTCTGGAAGCGCCAAGTGAATGCTGGCATATAGGTGACGAGCTGAAAAACGATCTTCAGGGAAGCTCTAGTGCTGGTTGGGTAGCGGTCTGCATAGACAGAGGCAACGTCTATGGGTATTTTGATGCCGACCAAGGAGTAAAAACAGTCAGCAGCAAAACCATTACAACTGAAAAAATAAACAAATCTGCAAGGGCAGTGTATGAAACAGGCCGTGGCTGTGACGAGGTTGTTCTGCTGAGCAATGGTTCGATGGTCGTGAGAAATCTTTACACTGTCGATTCCATCATTGACGCTTTGGATAAGAAGTAATGGCGTTAACAAAAAAAACTTTCAAGTTTTTCACTTTTAATTAAAATGTGAAATTTGCAAAAAACAAAATTTTTGCCTCTTTTTTTTCACGCTACATTACACGCGATTAAGAGTCTCACGCATTTGCTTGTTGTGTTGCATTCACGATCAAAACAGATAGCTAGAGAACCAAGGATACTTACAGTCTAAGCAACCGTGGATAAAAAGCATCATGTCTGAAAGTAAAGAAATCAAAAACGGGCTGTGGGACAGCATTTTCCAGCCAGGAACCAACAAGTCGCTGCTGATCTGCACACATGTGTCTTTTGTGGCCCTGATTGTCACTCTGTCAACTCTGGTCTACATAAGCAACTACAACATCCACTACATCAACCTGCTGGCCATAGCCATATGCCTGTACATAACAATAAACTGGTTTATCATTGAGCTGGGAAAGACGAACTTGCTGACCAACGAGGAGCTTGAGGTAGAGCTGTCCAAGCCAAAAACTGAATAGGCGGCTCGGTCCAAAAACGTGCGGCCACCAGTTTCTCTCGCCCTGGTCACGAGCCTCTTCGCTTTTAACTCCCTGCCAATTGAGCACGGGACTCCGGAGCGAAAAAAATGGGAAGCTGAAAAAAAACAAAACATTAAGCGACAAATATTCGATAATTATTCAACGAAAATATGTAGAACAATGAAATAAACGACTGATTATTGATCATATCAGGCAGCATTTTTTTTTTTTTAATTTTTTAATTTTTAAAACGGCAATCACAGTAGCCCTTGTTTTTGGCAGGACCTGAGGTTGCTGGATCATGGCAAGCAGCCCCTGGTTTGCCAGAGCATCACCTCGGATTGCGATCCGTGGCTCGATAGCATAACAGTGACTGAGCCCTCACCTCTAGTCTTCTTGTTCTACTGGGAAACAATGGAGTTTTTTCTTGTTGAGTGTTTTTGTCTGCATCGATAAAGATGGCCTGGCATCAGTTTCGTACAATTTGCTCTTTTGGTTTTTGAAATCTGGATCAACGAAGAATCTTCTAGGTATGTATGCTCTCACGGCTTATTGGCACTATAATAAAAAACCAAAAAAGCACTCGCAAATCTTCCCCAGAGGTGTGGAACTGTTTTTGGAAAGTGCAACGACCAAAAAACCAGCCCAATTGCATATACAGACACTGCCTTAAGTCTTTGTTTTAAAGCTTATTTTGTCACGCCCATAAAATGAACACACAAGAAAACGAAGAGCTTTTGATTGAGGAGCACATCAACAACTCCTTACTGATAAACAACGATGCAGAAAACATCTTGGAGCATGCTCTGACCGCAATCAGGACATCCTACAAAGCAGACTCAAACGAAGAATCGGTGTTTATTGAAGAGGACGATTACGAAAGCCAAACCTTAAACTCGCGGTTTTGGGGTTTGAACTCAATAAAAAGAACCCTTTTAGATTTTGCAGAAGCTGCTAGCCAGCCTAACATACACATTCTATATTTTTTGGTGACCATCAAAGTGCTAGCGGAAAACATGGTTTTGTCCATCATTCTTGACCAAACACTGAGAAAAATCACAGATGCTAGAGACAGCACTAACCCGCACAAAAAGAAGTTTACAGATTCTTTGGACATCCAGCAAGAGTACAATGTCTTTCAGTCGTACACATCAATCATCCAATCGCTTTCAGGCTTCATCATGTGCTCCTACTATGCTAATCAGTCGGACATGCACGGAAGAGTGTATGTGCTGAAAATATGCGGATGGTGGACTATTTTGGGGTCAATTGCTAACATATACCTGTACTGTTTTCAGAGTGTTGACTACAGCAGATGGCTTTACATAATACTTTACTGTGTTGAAGGCATGAATGGAGGTGTTTTGTCATTATCGGCTATCGGAAGTAGTTACATCTTCGATATAGCAAACAAAAACGAAAGGTTTGTTAAACTGTCGATTTTCATGAGCATGATCTACGGATCCATAGGGCTTGGACCGCTTATTGGATCTTTTTTTGTAACAAAGAACATATTTGACAATGCAAAGATGATCTACTTTGCTTCGCTCATGAACGGACTGTACTTCATTGGTATTTCTCTTTTGCTAAAAGAAAGTCGACAAGAGCGAGACAGAAGAGAGTCGCAAACAATCTATTTGACACAAAAGAAGCTTAAAGAAGAGAAGCTGAAGAAAACGAACCTGACGTGGAAAGCAAGGATCTTAAACAAGCTGAACTACAAAGACGACATTGTTGATCTGTTCAAGCCACTGAAGACGCTGTGGGTGCCAAAAACACACCAGGGCTCTTTGGTTCCAAGATTCAACGTTCTGATACTGATTTTTGTTGAGGTGTTTGTCAATGGCTTTATAGAGGGCTGTGTGCCTGCCGTGATTGCATACTCGATGTTTGAATTTGGATGGACCTCTGTTGAGATAGGATGGTTCTACAGTTTGTCCGGGATTGTCAGGTGCATTGTGCTGCTGGTGATTGTGCCGAAGCTGCTGCACTACCTGGAAAAAAGGTTCAAGGTCCTGAATGACTCGATCGACAAGATTGACAAGATCTACCTAAACTTTTTCCTGGGCTTTGCCATACTGGGCTTTGTGTCGATGGTGGTGAAGCAGGACTCAGTTGGTGTGTACTTGAACGCTGGGTTTCTCAGCCTCACTGCCTTTGCCATACCTACCATCCAGAACGTGATCATCAAGTACAGCAGCAAAAAAAACACAAGCATTGTGTTTGCTGGGATAGCCATCCTGAGGAACCTGGTCCAGCTGATTGCGCCTCCGATTCTGCTGAAGATCTACAGCGTAACCATCACCTCGCAGAAGCTGCTGTTCCTGTATGTTCCGCTGGTGTTTTCTGTGCTGAGCGTGTTCCTGCTGAGGCTAGTGCGGATTGTGGAGGACGCTGAGCTGCTGAGAAGAGAGTCCACGATTGTTGTGCTGAGCAAGAACGATGAGTCTGCTGCCATGGTGCCTGGTAGCGAGACTTACGGCAGCATGCCGCAGATTAGCCCGATCCCCATCCGCAGCGCGGCGGCTGATGTGTCTGCCAGGTCGGGGAGCTACGCCAACAAGAGAGGAAGCATGTACTCGTCGAGCATGAGCAACGGCATGGGCACGAAGCCAGGAAGCCTGCTGAGCAGCAAAAACTAGCGGCGTCACGAGGCCAGACGCAGCGGTGTGTTTACCCGGCTATTTTTGCTACTCTCTGTTGCCCGGCCATTTTGTTTATCCAGCTTGTTTACCCGGCCATTTTTGCTACCTCTGTTACCCGGCCACAAGAGCCGAAAAATTCTTTCGCCCTTCGTGGAACGAAAATTTTTCTGCCCGTGTGATCAGATCCGTCAATCTTTAACTAGCAACTTTTCAGGATACGAGGTGCATGGCAGTGCTTGTATGAATATTTATATAACTTCTGCTCTACTGTTTTATACAACAGTATGGTGATTCACACTGTTTCACAAGTGATTACTTGTCTGTTTAATGTTGGGTTCCTCATAATGTTAATCGGATGCGTTGGTTGGAAGCCTTTTTGGGTCGTTTAGTGCAGGTGCAGGCTTCGTTTTTTTTTATTTTCAGATGATTTATATATCAATTTTGTTAGCTTTCTGATCTGTTTTATTGATGCCCCATTAGCTCTGTTCAGCCAGCTTCCTCAGACAGCAAAGAGCCCAACACACCGTCCTCACAGCTATTCTCCACAAACCGTCCTTTAGTTATTATTTTTTTGTTCCAAATTTCAAACGATGGATGCTGGTATGAGTTCTTTCAAAAACTCGCCTGGGAGCAGTCAAAACCTTAACAAAAGATTCACAAATGGCCACAACAGCACAAACTTAAATTTTTCAGGCATGGACATCTACGAAAACAGCAGCCAGTACCAACCTCCGTCCAGAGGCAACACGATGACTAGCGCTTTCCAGCAGCAGTTCAGCAACCAGGGCTACGGCCAGCCGCAAATGATGCAAGGCGGCCACCCCCAAATGAAGCAAAACGGTTACCCCCAAATGATGCAAGGCGGCTACAAGCAGCAGTACCAAAGAAGCAATACAATGCAGCTTCCTGCCTCGGCAAGCAACACTCAATATGGCCACATGGCTCAACAACCCCCGGCTTCAAGCAAGCACAATGCGTTTTCTTCAATGTTCAAAAAGAAAAATGGCCACAAAAACTCTGAAGAGAATGACAAGAACGATGAAGAAGTTGATGCTGGCATCCTAGGTGACAGTGAGAACATAGTCTCCTTCAATGACATTTCTGGTTTTAGAAAAGCTGGTGGGCCTGCATATGGAGTTAACAACAGCTCCGATACCGCTCCAATCATTCCTACCATCTTAACCACAGGTTCGAACATTGATCCAAACAAAATGAACAACACGACATACAGAAAAATGTTGACCAATCAGAAAAAAACTGCTTTGTCACAGTACAACAAGCAATTTAAAGAAGACTCCGGCATGCCAAGAGCCATGTCTATGCAAAGTCAGCAGCCGCCAAGAGCCATGACTTTTCAAAACGGGCAGCAGCCTTTCAAGCATCCCCAAGGTATTCCTGGTCCTCCTCCTTTTGGCAGTAAAAATGGCACGCCATATGGCTCCAGAAACAACTCAATGTTGAACATGGGTGTTCGCCAATCACCATACCAACAAAAAAAGCCTTATGGAAACTCTCAGTATCAATCTCAGCAGCCTTTCCCAAACAAAGCTATGTCAATGGCTCAAGGAAACAAAGTACCTTTTGTCCAACAAAATCAACAACCAAATCTAGGCAATCCTAATCATAGAGCCAACTCAATGCAAATGAGAGCTATGCCTTTGCAACCTGGGAGCTATAATAATAGTCCTCAAATGGGTAATCCATCATACTTACAGCAGCAGCAACAGCTATATCAAAGTGCAAACAACCAGCAAAATGTGTCTCAGCCTGAAATTAACCAAAAGAGGCTAAAGTCCCAGCACAGCATAGGCTCTTCAAATTCTCCTTTGCATAAAGAAACTTTACCAGAAAAAGAAATCAACAACAACGGCATGTTTTCAGCTTCTCCTCAAGATAAAAACGAATTAATGAGTGCTCACAAAAAAAGCGAGTCGATCAAACTGAGACCAAACAGTGCTTTATTTAAAGGATTGGATAAAGATCATGAGTTGGATCAAGACTTTATACCTATAAAAGAAGACAAGACGCAAGAATTTGTAATGCAAACTCCAAAACATGTACATAAGGAGTCAATAATCTCTTTCAATTCACCAATCCCAGATAATGAGTTGGTCCAAAAAAACAGAGAATTTTATCAGATGAATAAAGGCTTAAACACTACAAGTGAGTTTTTCACTGCTGAAGAAATACCTCTTGCCAGTGAGAAAGAAACCAGGGAGTCTGGTAATGATGTAGAAACTGAATCAATCAAAACTGAATCCAGTAAGAAAAGCTCAGGAGCAATCAGAGACAAGACAAAAAACTTCTTTAAAAGAATGTCACGTATATCTAGTCATTCAAGAAGCAGCAGCACCATTCAAGATTTTAGCAATGAATTCAAAGTTCATTCTGTTGTCAAAACAAACACTGATGATATTATGTCTGATGCTGAAAAAAATGTGATTATTGCTAACAGAAACAGAAAAGATTACACTTTCAAAGCAAGCAAGTCTTCTTTTAATGACATGATAAACAAAGAGGATGGCCAAAATGTCAACGATGATGAATTAAAAAATAGAAGACAATCATACCACTCCTTGTTTTCTATTGATGACACTAACCTTAGTGCTAAGCCAGACATAAACAGTCAAAGTGCTATTTTAGAAGAAAACGAGAAAGAAAGTGGAGATAGCGAGCTAACTAATGAAACAATCTTTGACAACAATAAGTTGCCGCAAAACGTTAATTACGATAGCCATCAAGACGTCAACAGTTCTATTTACGATAATGAAGAGTCTGGTCACAACATATCGGTTAAGTCACAGTCTGATGAAACTAAGTACACAAAGCAAAATTTAAATAAAGAAAAAGAACTAACTCAAGGAGACATTCTTATTGAAAAAGACAATGCCATGCATCAAAAGCTAATGAAAGAAATTTTTATTTTATCTGAAGAGCTAACTGAATCTATAGTCAGGGAAACAGATTTAGAAAGAAAACTTTCACATATATCCACCATTCAGCAAAGAAGCAGCTCAAGCTCAAGTCCTGTAAAAAACAACAAAGCGGCTATGGGATCACAAAGCTCAGCCCCGGTAGGTTTGCTAGATGTGCAGTTTGAGCTAAGAAAAAAGTCTAAGAACATTGTGCAATTGATTAAGGACCTGAACGAGGAAAGAATGAAAAGATATATTGCAGAGGAAGAGGTATTGAATATCAAAAACGGCTGCAATCCTGACTTTTTAGAGCTTTCTTATAAATTCAAAAAAATGGAGCAGCAGCTTGCTGAAAAAAACGACATGATAGACTCGTTAAAAGAAAAATTAGACCAGTTGAGTCTATAGCGAATGTCGTATATTTTTGTTCAGTGTTGATAGATAGAAAGAAAAGATGTATATATAATAAATTGATTTTTAGTGAATTAAGTTGAATCAGACTAATTAAATTTAACAGAGTTTTGATGTTGAGCAAATGTTTTTAATGTTAATAACAAAACATTGTTTACACTTTTTAAATTCAAACTATATTTTAAAACAAGACTTTAATCATTAAAGCTAACATGAATAAATTAATCATAAATTTAAAAACTTTATTTTTCAAGTGTAAACAAACTTTTTATAATTGTTTACACAACAAAACGTGACTTTACAAATTGTCATATGACAGAAGTTTACCCGCTTACTATTATTATTACTTAAATAAGAGGGCCTATTTTTTCAGTCTGAAAAAGAAAAATTTTCTTGTTTTTTTTTAAAAAAAAAAAAAAAAAAATAAATTATAAACAACACCGAGTTCAGATACTTCATAAAGCCTATTTCGCTGATATGTTAACAGGTTTTTAAAAAAGTAAAAAGATATCATGTGGAGTATACCGTGTAAACTTGATTGTGATTATATAACAGCATTATATCAAATAAGTTAAATTCACATATAATCTGCTGAGGTTAGTAAAAAAAAAAACAAACTTAGCAACCATATTCTAGCTTTCACATCTACAAAAAATGAGTGAACCAATGGATATTTCCAACAGAAAGAGATTCCGTAACGATGACGAAGAAAATGACCAAGATATGGGCATTGAAAATGAGGAGAGACAGCAACAACAGCTTGCCAATGCATCAGTTGAATTAAGTGATAGACCTATTGCTGGCACAAGAAGACAGCACAATTCAGATTTTCATCAAAATAAAATGAGAAGAAACCAACCAAGAAACAAAGTTGTTTCGCCAATAGTCGAGCTATGTAGACAAATGTTGCCTGATATTTGCACTTTAGGTGAAAAGAAAGATTTTTTAAGTGAAGATTTAGAACTTATAGGACAAGGTATCTGTGCCAATTTCTTTATTGATCAAGAAACAGATGGAAAGTTTAAGAAAAGTGTTCTTTCTACACTTTTAGCTGTTGCTATTGAACAGCCTCAAAAAAGACATGCATTATCTTTACTTATTTTGAAAATCATTGGAATCAGCTACGTTGTTGGTAAAGATGTATTAGAAGCTTTTCTTGCTAAATTCAAAACCAGCTTGGAAAATCAAGATTGGAACGATGTTAAAAATATTTTGGGTCTTTTAGCATGTATTAATTCAGCCTTACCAGAAGGTTTTGTTTTAAAAACATTTGAAGGAATGTTCAATTTAGCTATTAATTTGAGAAATGAGAATAAAATCAGAACTTTTGAAATGATTTTCTTTAATACTTGTGCAATGATTCCGCAATTATTTGTCCTTGCAAGAAAAACCAATGAGAATTCTTTGTTAATACAAACTGTGCAAATTTTAGAAGAACTTTCATCTAAAGTTACCTTTTCAGAAAATGAGAATTCTTTGGCCAGTTTGATTTTACCAGCTGTAAAGAAGTTTATCGATAATGATTTCCAAGATATGAAAAACTTCTACATTGATTACGACAAAGATGTCACAATATTAAAAGCAGAAAATTTAAATCTTTCTATTGATCCAGCTTTGTACGATATTACCTACCCAGAAGTTTCCTTGATAACCGATATTGGATCTTTGGGCTTAGCAGATGTCAAAAATAACAAAGATTTTTTATGGTCAATCCAAAGACAACCGTTCTCATTATTTGAACCAGTTGTAGTTGATGAAACCAGAATATTCAACACTGTTCCTAATAAAGCTACTTACGAGAGCTTGATTTTTAATGACACTGTTTCCGATATTTTAGTCAGCCTAGAATTTAATAAAATGACAGCCATTTCAACAATGCTATCATTCCACAACTTTTTCAATGAAAACTATTTTGCTCCAAAAAACATTTCTATTAAATCCTTGACTGAGCTTTTCCAAGAAAATACCGATCCTAATGCTACTTTTTACAAAATTGAGGACATGCAAATCGAAGCTATTTTACAACTAGTATTCAATCTGTATCCAAATGATGGTTTGACAACAACAGACAAAACTTACTACTATTACTATGTTCTTGTTGGTATTTGCTTTGATGAACCAACAATTGCTCCTGTTTACGGTAGAGCCTTTACCACTTTATTTGAAAAATTAAAAGAAACAGATTTAGATTTCGATGTAAAGAAAAACTTTGTCAACTGGTTTAATTTGCAATTGAGATCTTTTGACTTCTTTTGGAAATGGAATGCTTGGTTTGAAGACATCAAAAAGTACGGTCATTTGAAATACAACGGGAAGATGAATTTCTTAAAAGATGCCATTAACAAAAATTTGAGAGTTACCAATGATCCTGAATTAGTCGCATCCTCTCTATCTGAAGAGTACATAGGCTTTATCATTAATGCCAACACCACAAATGAAACAGACGAAGCTAAAATTAATTTTTACAACTCACTATTTTCTGAACCATTATTGGATACAAGCGACTTGAGAAATGAGGAAGAAGAAAACTACTTTATTTTAAGTAACAAAAAACTACCTTTCCATAACTCAGTTGATAAAATTGTTGATTTTTTCAGAAACACTAATTCTGCAGAAAATAATGAGTCCAACCTGAATTCTTTGATTGAGGTTTTAGGCAGTTTGGAATCTGAACATGGTGCTTTAATAGCCAATTTTGATAGATTTATCATCACTGTCATGATTCAAGCTGTCTTACATGCAGGTAGCAGATCTATCTCTCATTTGCAAAATACACTATTACACCACAATGACAATTTAATAAACCTGTATAGCGCAGTAGGAGATAATCCTCAGATTAATCAGTGGATCATGACAGCTGTTCACAAATACTGGCATCAAAACGTTAAAAATGTCTTTTTGATTTTTGAAATATTTTATAAAAACAAGTTGATTTTGGATAAATCAAAAATCATTGATTTCATTTTCACTGAAGAATCGTTTGAACCTATTTTCTACGACACAGTCTACTATGATTTCTTGATTAATTTACTACATAAAACTGCTGCTGACGGCGACTACACTTTGCTGGCACAAACAACAAAATATTTAGTAGACATAGTTAACAATGTATCCAGCACATTAGGATTGTCTTCCGAGTCACCATTGCCAAATTTTGAAGAACTGGAAGCTGCTGCTACAAATGAAGAAGGCGTTGCCGCTCTTGAATTAAATAGTAAATTAAGATCTTCAATTAATTTGTTAAAAACCTTGATTAGAAAGTTCAACAAAATTTATAAAAATCAAGGAGTTTCTGTTTTGGAAGAATCTAAAATAGACTCCAATGCCATTCAAAGTGAAGTTTCTTCTTATTACAATTCTTTGTAATGGATTTTATAAAAAAAAAAAATTTGAACAATTTAAAATCAAATAATCTTATATATGAATAGAAGTTATCAATTTTTTTCATTTTTTTTTTTTTAAAAATAAAAAGCAAAAGTTCCTTTATTTTAATGATTATTGTTACATAGCAACCTTTAAGTAACTGTTTTTGCATAAAGCGGCTGTTACTTTCTGTTTTTTTTGATGGACTTTACTTTTATATCTGAAATTTTGGAGCCAAGAGAGGGTCTGCTAGAATTGATTGGTGTTAAAAAACTTGAGGAGTTGTCATTGTTTATAAAATGCTTTCTTTGCATACTTATGCTTCTTATGTCTTTGTTAAGTTCAATGTCGTTGTTATCATCTTCATTATCGTCGCTGTAATCTAAGTCAAACATAGGCCCTTCGCCATTCAAATTAGATTGATTTTCAGAGGGCTGGTGTCTGCTGCTGTTACTGCTGGTGGTATCAACATATGCATAGCCCGGCTGACTATTATCCGACATATAGGTGATTCCTGCATCGTCTTCGTTTGAGTACAAATATAAGCCATCGTTTGAAAAAGAGTTGTAAATTTTATCTATGCTTTTACTAGTCCCCAAATTTGCCATATATTTATGTTTTACTTTCGCCAATTCAAGATTTTGCTTTATTTTGTAAAACTCAATGACTAGCCGCATGAATTTTATAAAATCAGACCCACTAACATTAATCAGTGTCGAGGACCGATTGCTAAATTTCGAAGAATTGTAAAGATCTAAAAATCCTTTAAAATCAAAATTGTGAGTTTCCACATTGTATTTCACAAACTCAAAACTGATGATTTTCAAGTATTCAAGAAATGTGTATCCTGTTTTGTCATAAAGATCCATTTCGTTTATAATTTTGGACTTCCAATACTCTGATTTTTGTCCTCCGAGTGTATTCAGTTTCAGATCTTGGGAAAATGCCTGAATGACTGAGCTGTAATTTGTTAAATAAGGCAACATATCATCAATGTCTTTTTTATTGTCGTTGCTTAACTTATCTTCAAGTTCAGATGTGTAGTTGTTGTATTGATTGAAATCATCAAAAGTTTTCTTTGGCGGTGAAATGCCTTTGTTAAAGACTATCTTGTTTTTATTATAGTTATAGTAGTGCTGCAAATGTGGAATCAAATCAAAAGTATTCCAAGTCAAATTATAAAGCTTAGGATTGATGAAGATGAAGTTGTAATTATCAGTTAATTTTTCATTGGTTTTACTGCTGTTTAGACTTGTAAAAATCGGTATGTATAGTTTGGGATTATATTTCAAAATCTGCTTCAAAGTCAAATATCTGTATAGAAACCAGTAGATGTTTAAAATAAATAAGCTTACAATACCTCCTGTAGTAATAAAAAACTCTAGAAGTTGATTATTTTTGGCTGCATGCGCTAGAATATCCAAAGGCGCAACCACAAGGAACCCAACAAACAAAATTGAGACAAAAAATGTTAATGTTTTAAAAAAAAACTTCAAGCATCTAAATCGCTGGTACTTGTCAATGTGGAAATAATGCAGAATGTTTTGAAAATGAGCGTCGTTTTCAAACATCTTTATATGCTTTCAATGAATGGTTTCGAGGAAAGGGGAATTTTTTTTTTTTTAAAGAATATGCATACAACAATAAATTTCTATGAGCTTGTTGGGCTTTAAAGCTTGGTTGTGCTTACTAAGTTCATTGATAAGATGAAGAGAGAATAATTTATCAATTTTTTAAAAAAAACCATTTAGCAAAAAGTTGACCAACATGAAATAAAAGTGAACAGGATAATAATAATAAAAAAGTCTGTATCCAAAAAAAAATAACATCAAAAAACGTGACTATTTTGAACAGTTGACCCTTACTTCTTTAATTCAAAATGAAATAAGAAAAAAAAAAAAAACATACAACTAACCCTAATAAACATTTGAGTTATAAAATGTATATATAAATGCAAAGACCATAATTAAAAAACAAACATGTATTAGTAAACAATAACGAAATTACTTAGAAGCCGTCAAACGCGTTTTGGTACGGGTCGTCCTCGTCAACATTAAGCATTATTCCATACTGTTTCATATCTTCAGTGTCTTCTTCAAAATACTCATACTGAGAAGTATCACCATGACCAGCCTTGATTGGGGGCTCGTAAGGAGTTTCTATATTTTTCTTCAACATTTTGTGCCAGTTGACTTCTTGGAACCATATGTGATTTTTAATATCCTCAACACCGTTTTGCAAATTTCCCAGTCTCTGAGACAAATCTCTGTTGATAAGCTTTGTCAGCAAATCTATCACTTCGTTGCTGAAGTTTTTGCTCATTGGGAACTTCAAAGGGGCATTCAAAATGTTGTCGTATGTTTTCAAAGTGTTTGAGTCATAGAAAGGTGTAAAACCTGAAAGCATTTCGTATATTAGAATACCCAGTGACCACCAATCTACTGATTTGTTGTAGCCTTTAGTTTGAATAATCTCGGCAGCAATATAGTCAGGTGTACCGACAATAGTAAACGTCACATCATTGCAGTACTTTGCAAAACCAAAATCAGTTAGCTTGATATGCCCATATTTGTCCAGTAAAATGTTTTCAGGTTTCAAATCTCTATAAATTATGTCGTGCTTGTGGAGGTACTCAACAGCAAGAATAACTTCGGCAGCGTAGAATTTGGCAACAGGAACAGGAAACTTCTGAGATTTTCTCAGCAGAGAAAACAACTCACCACCTTCAATGTAATCCATAATCATGTAAACAAAGTTCAAATCTTGGAATGTTCCCCACATTCTGATTATAAAAGGATGGTTGACAGCAGACAGCATCAGCCTCTCATCGTTAGTATGCTCAACTTGCTTCAGTTTAATAATCTTAGCTTTTTTAAGAACTTTCATTGCATAGAACCTGTAGTTGTGGGTGGATTGCACAAGATGGACTCTGCCAAAGGAACCGGTACCCAGAGTTCTCATAATCTGGAAGTCTCTGTGCTTGTATTTGCCTTTGGTGATTCTAGGAACAATTTGCTCTGACTCCAAAGAAGTCTTTGATGACTGGATGCTGGTTTCTTGCAGAATGTTGTTTGGCATTTCAGATAAATGTGAGTTGGAGTTTTCGTTGCTTGACTGAGTAATGTGGCTGTTTTCAGTAAGCAGCAAATGCGGCTGTCTGACTGATTGAGCAATAGGCTTATGGAGTTTGTCCCCGTCAGAAGACATGTTGTTATTATTTACAGTGAGAACAGAAGAACTGTTTCCATATTCGCTTGACATGGTGTTGGTGCCAACTGTGTCGCAGTTGCTGGCAATGGAGCTAGGAACATTGACGTTGCTTGGATTTGAGAGGGTGTTGGAAGACAAAAGCTCTTCAAGAGAAAGAGGCTGCAGCTGCGGAGGAGGAAGCTTGGCCGCACTGTTGGAGTTTTGGTTTACCATGTTGCCGAAGAGAGTGGTTGAGCTGTTTGACTCCATTTTGTTGTTGCTGTGCAGCTGCTGGAATGACGACATGGTTGCTAGCTGGCCTGTGGGTGCTTTGGTGTGTAAGTGGTTGGGCAAATGAAAAGAAAAACAAACAAATAAGAGTGGCTGCGAAGTGGCTGGAAAGCTTGTTTGCTGGATAATTTCAAAACTTCTTTATATAGCAATTGCGAGAGCCCTGGAGAGAGTGTGCTTTGTGCAGAAAAAAAACAAGTTGTTACCAAAAGAATTGGTGTTGTTGTGGATGGGTTTCTCTGCTGCATGCTGAGCCGATTACCAGCAGATGAAATATCATCATGAGCATAAGTTAAAGATATGCCACTTTTGCAGCCACAACCTAAATACATTTAAGCAGTTAAAAATTAACATTTTAAAAAAAATAAAACAAACATTTTAAAATAAAAAAAAAAATTAAAAACATAGACAAAAAAAAAAAACTGTTAGGAAAATGAGGCCGAAGGCTTGATGACAAACGGACCAGTTCAGGGGAATGATGTAACACGGGGACGAGGATATGGCAAAAAGAGAAAAAAAAAGAAAAGTTGCGAGGACAGTTTATTGTCCGTGAAGCGCTGGCTGTGGATTATTTGCAACGGCGGCCACAGGGGATTGGAGTTTCGGCTAGCAAAGGAGGCACCCATGGAGGGCGTTCCTGGGTGTGCAGGGCAATCCAAGAGCAGTGTGCATGCGAAGGAACAGAGCAATCCCAGAGCTATGTGTCAGGTGAGCCGCGCGGCGGACGCACCAACCGCTCACTGCTTGTTCAGCACGGACATTTTCCTCGGCCTGTCCCGGCCACGCACGCTCCCGTACTGGCCGCCTGGCTTCGGGACCAGCTGCTCGTAGCCCTTCCCTCCTGAGCCGCTTTCCAGCAGCCGCGGCACATCCACCTCGCTCTCTCTTCTCAGCACCATAGGGTCCTTGATCAGGCGGACAAACTGCATCAGCACAATGCTCAGCACACTCAGCACAAACGGCACACTAAGGATCAGGCTCGGGGTTCGGTCAAAGGTGTGCGAGTACATCTGTAGGAAGATGATCGGCATGAACAGCATGGTCAGGTGTCTCAGCTGGGTATGCGCAGCAAATATCTGGCCCGTTATTTTCTTCGAGCTGTACTTCAGGATGCAGTTCTGTATCGTTGGGGAGATGACTGCGGACAGCGTCTGCAGGATCCCGGACACGTACAGCGACCACTCGTGGCTTCGGCAGAACAGCAGTATCCCTGTGGACAGCACCAGAAACACAAGCGACAGGTTCAGCAGGAACTTGTCCATCTTGTCAACCCCGTTGCTGATGATCTCAAACTTCAGCAGCTTCTTCAGGTTCGCCAGCACAATCGGCATGGCCAGAAGCAGCGCGCTTTTCCCCAGTCCGATTATGCTCACGTAGTATCCAAGCTCAATGGACGTCCACTCGTACTGCTTGATTGCATACAGCATGACCACAGGAATGTAGCCCGACGTGGCCGAGCAGAAAAATGTGTCTATCACGATCAGAAGCACCGTGTTGATCCTTGGGACCAAAGACCCGCTCGCTGTTCTTTTAACCCACAGCTTTCCGATCGGCTCCACAGCCTCGATAACTGTCATGTGAAACCATACGTACAGAACTTGGCTGTAGGTCAACGACTCTCCCTCCTTCTTGCTTCCCGTGTCCAGACCGTCCAGAGTGGACATGGACGACTTTCTTCTTAGTCTGTTTTTCATCAGCACCTTTGCAGAGTACTTTTGCGCATCAACGTGTCTGCTTTCCTGCACAAAGTTGCTCACGGCAACCAGATACACTATGCTGATTCCAGTTGTGAAATAAAAAGGTGTGATCAATGTGTTATTGAACAGTTTGATGATGTAAGACGACAACAAAGGCCCAAAGCCAACTGATCCATAAACAACAGACATCAGCAGCGAAATGTATCCTGCCAACGTCCCTTCCTGTGGGGGTATGATATCGCTGATGTACGAATTACCAACAGAGATCAACGTTAAAATCCCGCCTGTTATGTCACTTGTCATAGCAAAGATAATTAGGTACTTGTTAAAGGGCACTGATGGGTGGAAAGCAATCAGCATCAAAACTGTGTGGAATACTCCCATGTAGCCAACCAGCTTCAGCACAAATATTCTTCCCAGTCTATCAGAAAGCTCTCCATATTTTCCTGCAAACGAAATTCCCACAATGGCTGTAATCAAAGTGACTACTGAGGTTATGTTGCTTTGCTCTATCTGCACTTTTTTCATGTCACATGTTGCTGTGCTTTTGTTTGTGTACTTGAACTTTTCACACAATTTTGCTGACAAAATACCCACTGTTGGCGTCATAAGCAGGGTTATGCACATGACCCTCAAAATCAACACCGTTAGCAATGTGAACACTGTTGGTCTTAGGTACCAAGGCTTGCCTTCAAACTTTTCCATAGTCTGTTGATACCATACATGCGATATGTCCTCACCGAAATCGTCTTGGCTTAAGGCAGACTCGTCATCGGACTCAAACTCTACGGCTTGATTTCCAAATCGGGCTTCGCTTTTTAATAAAGGCGTCTTTACTCCAGCCAAGTCAGTGGAATCTCCGTCTGCAACTGCTTGTTTCTTCTTATCTTTCTTGCTTTTTTTGCTTTTCTGCTTTTGAAGATCAGATTTTACCCTTTTGTCAGTTTCTTGTAAAACCTCTAAAGTGTGCTCCATCACATATTCTGGGCCCTCATTGTTCATCAACTTCACAGTTTCGCTGTTGGTTCTTACCGTTGAATCAGCTTCAATAGCTGACTCAGAGTTGGTAATACTGGAGTTGTCCATGAGTTGTTATTAGCTGGTTTGTTTGTTTTTTTTTTTTTTTAAAAAAAAAACGCTCAATGTTTCTTTTGAAATTCAAAACAACTTCAGGAAATAAGTGTCTATAAAAATGGATGTTTATACTGCAGTAATTCGATTTAAACTTGGGTTCAATTGGGTTTACACCGAATGTTATTCGTGTTCGGATTAAAACTAATGCGAGGAAGAAATCATTTGCTCTAAAAAACAAATTTAGAAAATAACAAACAGAGGAGATTTTGAAAATTTGAAGGGAAGCAAAGTTGATCGTTTTTTATTTTCATTATGGTTTTTGGCTTATTTTTTTTTTTTTTTCGTCACTTCGGCATTTTGTTTACAACTTCATCTGACATATATAAAAAAAATGACGCTTACACAGATCAATTAACATTTGAATCTTATCGCCGGAAAGAGATGCTATTTCATTGCGAAAAAGTAGTTAATTAATTTGAGTGATTGAATACAGGAATAAATATATGACTAAAGAAATATATACCAGCACAAATAATTATATTACTTGCCTAGTCGGTCTTAACCTTCTTTTCCACACTGACGCCAACCAGTATGATATGAGATACGATCTCTAAAATAATCATGAACAGCGAAGACAAGATAGCCAAGCAGTAGTTACTGATAGTTATCCCAATGTCTAGCCATGAACCTTCGGTTTTCAACAAGTAAAAGAAATTCAATGGCAAAATATCAGAAACAGATATAACCAATGAAGACACAGTATATGGTTCCATGTGCAATTTCATATTCATGATACCCAAGCACGCAGACAGCAACACATAAGGGATAATCAGCTTGATGATCAACAAAGCACCCATTGCAAACGGATCAAATATAGGCAGCAGTCTGTAAACCGAATCCAAGGAAAATGATGAGATAGAGGCAACATTACCCGTTCCAAAGAAGGCTATTTGCAGCAAAAAGAAACCTATGACACTTACTCTTAATATCTGCATATTATCAACTTTTTGCAGAGCACCTATTTTATTGTCTTTCAGCTGTGCTTCCAATGCAACCCATTGGACCAAAAATAGCGAAAAGAAGAAATAGAAAAACATTTCAAATGAAATACTCAAAATAACAAAAGTTGGTGCAAATGTTATAAATATCAAAAGCATTCTCACATCAGCATCATTTAAAGCTTGCTGGTGCGATTTCATGTGAGCTAAAGGAATTATCAACAGAGATGTTATAAACAGTATCCATCCAGAAATTTGTACGTTTCTTGGAAGTCCTAAATTTTGCTGCAAGGAACTGGCGGCTATGTTAGTTGTGTACAAGATTGCCGCAATCAAAAAGATTTGAAAAAATATTAGGTTTCTAGTGTATCTGTCTACTGATAAAACCCTTTTGATTTTGTTGTCAATGACCATTGGTAAAACTGAAACAACTATTGTCATTGCTGTTGCTATGTTTATTTGCTTCAACGACTCTATCTTGACAGCATCAAATGTTGTGAATGTTGATAAACTCAAGCAAGTGATTATCCAAAGAATCTGAGATTTCCAAACTTTGGTGAAGCTTATTCCCATTAAAGAAGGATAAAATGAAAGTAAAACGAACACTATGGTGAAGACGTTTCTTTCAAAGAAACCATAGACTATACATTCAAATACGCCTATGACTTGCAATAAAATCAACAAAACGGACTCGAAGCTTCTTCTTATAACCTCCTTGTTTTCATCAACAAGGCTTGTGTTGAAAAAGAAATCATCAACACCTTTTTTCAAAACACTCAAATTCAAAATGATTTGGTACCAGAAATACAGTGGAAACAACAAGTACATGTAAAAATTGAAAGTTGAGTTTTGGTAATATAGCACATATGTCATTCCTAAACCTGTTAAGATAAAAAAAACTCTTAAAAAGTGAGTTTTTAAAGGCTCTATTTCTTTTTCTTGTGACTTCAAAATAAAAGATTTTAAAAAAACCATGAAAGAATAACATATCCAACCAACAAAGCCCAAAGTTACTATAGTTCTAATTAAAATCCAGTTATAAGTGGTTAGGTAGTACAAACCCTCAAGTGTTGTTTTCATCAAATCCTCAATAGAGTCAACAATCAACACTTCGGAAACTTTACTATTTTTGATCAAACTTTCAATTTCCAATAAGTGCTGTTCTGGAGTTTTCTTTTCAAACTTGTAGTAAGGCTTATAAGTAAATTGATGTGCAATAACCTCTGCTTCTTTAATCTTATACTGTTCCAAAATGCTTTTCGCATTATTCAACAGCGATATCATTTTATCAGTTTGAGTTCCCTGAACAAATGCCAAAGGTAGCTCACCTACAGAGTTCACTGGGTAATCATTCCCTAAAAGATAAGTCATCAATGATGTAATATCAGCTTGGTTCACATCGTTTCTAGTGACATTGCCTAAAAACCAGTTTTTGGTGTATTCATCAGAAATATCATGCTCAGTTGTTTTCGGCAAGTTTACTCCAGATCCCCAAGCCACCAAAGGTGTTCTTGTGTTGTTAGGGTGTCCATCACCATGAGATCCAAAAGCGGACATACCATGATCAGCAGTAAAAATAAAAGCAGAATCTTCATCTCCAAAAAAATCGTGTATCTTAGGAACCAGTTTTTCTATTTCTTGATCAATGTATATGATGTTATCGTAATATTCAGCACTATATGGTCTCTTACTGTGACCAGCAGTGTCACATCCTAAAAGATGCAAAAAGAAAATGTTACCATCTTGTCTTACTAAGCTGTCTAATTCAGAGCTGGATGTTGTGTTTTCTAGCAAGCCATAAAAGTGATTAAAAGAGTATGCGTCTAACTCAATAGAAGAGGAGCTAAAATCTTCAAATTCATGACCGTACATCCATGCATCAACTTTTCCTTCAGTTGCACCACTTTTGAACATAGGCAAAATATCAGGAGAACCAAAGGAAAATGTGTGTGCAGATCTGTTAAAGCATGAGTCAAAATCAACGGGATTCTCTTTCCACCCTTTTGTCACAGCAGAAACATCTTCATAGAATCCTGCAATCATTGCAACATGCCCTGGTCTAGATTCTGTAGGCATTCTTGTGTGTGATATACCCCATGTACCGTGGTTTAGTGCTATATTTCTTATGTATGGAGCCAAAAACTGCTTTTCTTTGGTCTTCGGATGCTCTAGGTATTCAAAAGTTGAATCCGCTCTTAAACCATCACCAACCAATAAAAACAGTCTTTTTGCTGGTGCAACTGCATTTTTACTCGGCTTTGAACTAATAGGGGTGTCAACCTTGACTAGTGGCGATATGAAGTAGATATCAAAGATAGACCATAGATAGAACAAATGGAACGCAACACCTATTATGATGAAAATCACTCTAGGACTTAGAAATGAAGCCATCAGTGTGTTTATAAAAAAAAAAAAAGACTAGTTTACTTCCTTATTTGTTTGGTTTTATTTACAAACAGTTTTTTTATTTTTAAAATATTTTGTTGATATAGTTTATTACGATAATGAATTTTAAAGGTGCTGACATACAACCTTCATTTTACATTATTTTATATATATATATTGATTTATTTTTTTTACGTGTCATTTTAACAAATGTCACATTTACACGTGAACTGTTTAGTCAAAAGTTTTTATTTTGAGAAAAGAAAATTTTTTTTTTTTTAAAATTGTTTAAAAGAAAAGTCACGTTTTTAAGACACTTCAATCTGGAAAAAAAAAAATCTATGGTAGCATACTTCAAGAGATTTAATCAATTATAGACTAAGTGTTAACATGTTGTGTTGATATTGTTATTTTTAATAGTTATTATTTAATTTTTTTTCGTAATTTGTTAAAAGTCCTTTGATATATATAAAGTAAATGTTTCTTATATATATTGTATAACAGTAGTGGTGATTGCTTAAAATAAAAACTTCACAAATGCTAATTGAAAAACAATCAAAAGTAAAATAGATTTGTTGCAGACGAAGAGAAAGAGCCTAGAATACTCAAATCGATCCGCTAAGAACAATTGTTTCTTTTACTTTTTTTTTTGTTTCTGATCACTAAACTTCCCAACAGCTGCGCAACCTGCTAGCTTAGTGCTTTTGATATTGCAAATGTTCTACTTTAATAATCTTAATTATAGCACATATGTTTTTCTGTTATACTTGTTTGTTTTATCACTATTCTGATATCCTAATGCAGTGTAGTAAAGATTGTTTTATAAAAATTCCGTCTTTTATGCTTATATATGCCTAAAATCCCAGGCATTTTTTTTGTTTTTTTTGAATATAATTTTTCAAAACAGAATCATCACTTTTTGCTTAACAATCGGTGAAACCAATAGCTTCTAAGTGAACTGGCTTACATTGAGAACCAATGTTTTCGTCGTACAAGTTGTAGAAGTTACCGGATAAACATTGCCAGAAGACATCTTCGTTACCAATGGCTAAGTTACCATCTGGAGTGATACCCCAACCCTTAGCGTAGATGGCACCAGCTTGAGGTGGTGGACCGTCGAATTGGAATTGTCTGTTGGCAACAATAGAACCAATTCTACCCTTGGCGTCAGTTAAGACACCGTCTTTTAGAGACATAGACAAGGTACCGTCGTTCTTACAAGAAACAGCCTTGATTGGACCACTTTCGGTAGCAGCGGAAGTGGAAGAAGAAGCTGAAGAAGAAGCAGCAGTGGAAGAAGACTTAGATGGAGCAGCAGAAGAAGAAGAAGCACCAGACTTAGATGAAGTAGCAGAACCAGTAGAAGTGGTAGCTTGGATTTGACCATCACCAATTTGGGAAACTGGGTGAGCAGTAGAAGTGGTGGCAGTAGTAGCTTGGATCTGACCGTCACCAATTTGGGAGATTGGTTGAGCAGTGGTTGGCTTCAAAGTAGTGGTGGAACCAGTAGAGGTAGTAGCTTGGATTTGACCGTCACCAATTTGGGAGATTGGTTGAGCAGTAGACTTTGGAGCTGGTGGAGCAGAGGTGGTAGCAGTAGTAGCTTGGATTTGACCGTCACCAATTTGGGAGATTGGTTGAGCAGTAGACTTTGGAGCTGGTGGAGTAGAGGTAGTGGCAGTAGTAGCTTGGATTTGACCGTCACCAATTTGGGAGATTGGTTGAGCAGTGGACTTTGGAGCTGGAGCAGTAGAAGTGGTAGCTTGGATTTGACCGTCACCAATTTGAGAAATTGGTTGAGCTCTCTTACCCTTGGAAACAGCGGAGGAGGTGGTAACAGGGTCGTAGTATTTGGCGTAGGAACCAGTGGTGATTGGTTCAACGGCAATACCGAAAGAAGAGGCGTAGTTAGTGACAGCAGCAGAGTAGGTGGCGGTTGGAGTTAAAGTGGTCCATGGATCAGATGGAACATAGGCAGCCATGGCAGAGGTGGCAACTAAAGTAGAGGCCAAAACAGTTTTTTTGTTGTATTGCATTATTGATTTGTTAATTGTATTACTAGGGCTTTGAAAAAAATTCTAATATATGATGGAATTGTCAGTGTTTCCTGGTAATATTGATTGTTCTGGTCTCTCATGCTTTATCTTTATTCATGAATTCCCAAAAAAATATTGAAATGTTGAAAGTCCTCTTCATTCTTTATATACAATTCCAAATTCCAAAAAATTGAGGCTGCTAGCCCAAAAAAAAAAAAAATGATGTTTTATTATCGGTTTTCTGCATTGATTTGTTTAAACAAGTTCAGCACTCTAAAAAATCTCTAAAAAAAAGAAATACTGCTGGTGCGTGTATTCCAAAAATAGGTTCATAAGTGTTTTATAATTAGAAGCACAGCGGGAAAAAAAAAAGTTTTAACTGCCTCTTTGCCGTGCGGCTGAAGTTTAATTCAGCACTATTTCCAAAGAAGGCAAACAGAGCGGAGAGCACGAAGGAAATAAACAAAAAAAATAAAAGTGCGGAGTGCCAACAGAGGGTGAAATCCCGTGCACCTACTAAGGGCAAAAAAGAGCGCAGAGTGAGCTGAACTCGTTTTCCAGCAACACAGCAGCTGGGCACATTAGGGGTTTAATTAATTAAACGCCAAAATCAGGGCATTGTTGTTGAGGAAAAAAAAAAAAGGGTGCAACCAGCTCTTAAGTTCTTGCCCATTATTGGTTTCCAGCTGTTGAGTGTTCAGCATTGTTAAGCATGGAGTTTTTGTGATTAGGTAATCGAAGTCGAAACCAGGGAGCATTCGCTGTGGGAGGACTAAATCATGAGCGATGGCTGGTCTTTTGGACACAGAATGGGCAAGTTCTGTAACGTTTTCTGTGCTTTGTTTCTCCACAAACCAGCACACAGATAATTACTTTCCATATCGTGCCATGCTGTTATGGCTTGGGGATAAAAAAAACAAAAGAAGCTGAACGACCATTTTTCTTTGGCCTGCCAGAAGATCTTTGGTTTCCTCCGGGATTTAAGGCCTAAAGACATGTTCGAAAGACCGCTGTGACTGAGTCACTTAATGCAAATACCAACCCAGGGCTATACTCCTAACCTGAATTTGCTTTTCAGTAGGAAAGCCTGTAACCCACGACCGTACTCAAGCATGTCGGGTATGCACTATGCAGGTGCACAGCATTGACGTGCAGAGCCAGCTTGCACTGTAAACTTTTCATGTTTTTGGCACTCCAAAGTGACCTATAGAGCATCTGCATACTTAGTCTTAAAAAAACAAGCAATTCCTGTGTTTCTTGTTTTCAGAATCCTTGTTTGAATAGCACTTGTTCTGCTATGTTGTGAGCCCAAACAGCCATAAGAGGCTCTCAAAGCTAACTAGCACTTTTGCTTTGGAAGTTTTTTTTTTGGCGTTTTTTCTTTTTCTTGTATTTTAAACTTATTAAAATGATTTGATTAATCTAAATGACAGATTTGCATACAGACTAAAGCTTTTAAGACCATACATTGTATAAACTTACTTGAAGAGATCATGATTTAAGCTGAAGAACAATGCTATTTATTGAACGTGTTTGCACTAGTCACATGACTGCCTTTACTCAGCCTCACTGGCTGGTGTGCGTCTGGGATTTTTTTTTTTTGCTTTCCTCAAGAATGATAAAAGCTTTTTTTTTTCTCTCTCTCTTTTATTAACAAGTATTTAGCTTCATTGAAAAATCTAGATAGACTAGCATGAATGCTTTATTGACATTAACAAACATATGAATGAACTAATTCTCAAAAAAAAAAAACAAAAAGCAAAAACCAAACAAAAACGATTGACAAATCTGAACATTACGGAAACAATGCCAGATTCTTCTTTTAACGATGCTATAGCTGACAGTCCCAGCGATGAAGTGCTTGACAACGCGAAAACAAACAATTCCAGTGATTTTTACTGTGTCTACTTGCTGAGGTCCCTGCAAAAGAAAAATTCCACTTATATAGGATCGACTCCAGATCCAAGAAGAAGGCTTCGGCAACATAACGGTAGCACAAAAGGCGGCGCTTTTCGAACAAAAAAATTAGACAAAAGACCTTGGGAAATGAGCTTATTTGTTCACGGATTTCCAAACAAATCTTTGGCTTTGAAATTTGAGCATGCTTGGCAACATTCCTACAAGTCAAGATTTACAAAATCCAAGCACGAGGAATGGAAGCTGACAAAGCAAGGTAATTCAGGGTTAAATGTAAAAATTAACACATTAAAGCTTATATTGAACAACCCACACTTTATAAAATTTGATCTGGAAGTTGTAATTTTTGATACTGATGAATTAAACACAATTGAGGGTATATGGAATCAAGAAAAAAAAACAAGGTTTACGCTTGACAAAACAGAGATTTTTTACAAAAACGATTTAAACATTCAGAAACTGCAAAATTTTGAGTGTCCGGAAGATGGCCAAGAGCTTGCAAATTTAGCTGCCAAAAACTTTAAAATGATTTCTTCGTTTTATGAAAGAGCCACAGGACAGATAACCCTTTTACGTTTGGCAAATGAAGAAAAGTTTTTGGGATCTGATGATTTATGCTTCATATGTTGTCAAGAAATTCATCGTTTAAAAATTCAATGCTATAACGAATCCTGCCTTTTCAAAGCACACTTTTCTTGTATTTACAGTAAAATAAATACTTCAAATGATGCATCACTAGTTCCTAATAAAATTTTTAATTGTTTGCATTGTAATAAAACTTTAGAATGGTTTAAATTGGTTAAGTTATCAGATATATAAAAAAACCAAAAAAAAAAAAAAAATTATTAAAATAACCACTGATTCATTTTTTATTTAATTTTGAACGAAGCGTTTTTAAACAAAGGAACTTCGATATTCTCATAAATTTCATAATTCTTACCTTTTTCTGGACTCAACAGAATTATTTTTGAAATGTACTGGCTATAGCCATTCAGATTCGATGCTAAAGAATCCACTTTCAAAGTATCGCCTTCAAATGACAAAACAGATCTGACGTATCTGTCGTTTTCTTGATATTCAAATGTTTCACCATCGTCGTAATATAGTTGTGTTTTTTTGGCAGTACCGTTTTTGTTTGGAGCTATAATTATAGTGTAGTTATCATATTTCATGGCTGCTGATGATCTTCTTACTGTTTCTTTCAAATAAATAATACTTCCACTTTCAATGTATGTTGGAATGTATTCTAAGCTAACATCAACATTTATTTTTCTATTCTCTGAATCATTAGAAAAATCAATTTTGTCATTCAAATCGTTGAAATTGTAATATAAATCACTGCTCTCAGGGAAGTAAACTTCTTCTTTCTGAGCTTTTGAGCTTGTTACTGGCTTGACTAACAAATCACCTAAATAAAATTGATCATCAATACTGTAAATGTCTGAGGAAATTGATGAAGTGCTGTTGAAACCTTTCCAGAATAATGGTTTTAAAATTGGCTCACCAGTTTGGGAACTTTTTTCAAATTCATTATAAATGTAATTTAGTATCCTGTATCTCAATAATATCGATTCTTTCATCAAATTACCATGGTAAGGTGATCTCTCCAATACTAAATGAGGTTCTCTTCTTATGGTGTCTAAATGAGCGTGTGCTCTGAAAAATGGATAGAAAACAGCCAACTGATACCATCTAACAGACAGTTCATTGTCAGGATTTTCAAAGAAACCTGCAACATCAGCGCCTATAAATGGCATACCTGCTAAACCGTTATTCAAAATCATGGTTATGGAATTTTTTAAATGATCCCAGCGTGCAAAATTATCACCAGTCCATGTAGCAGCAGTTCTTTGAGAGCCAGCAAAGAATGAACGGGTTAGAATAAACGGTCTTTTTTGATTGTGATAAATAGATATCATGGATTCATAGGTTGATTCATGCATAGACATACCGTACAAATTGTGCATTGATCTGTGTTCATAACCGTTGTTGTGTACAGCATTCAAAGGCATTGTCGTCTCAAATTTTTTGAACAATGAAGGCTCATTCATGTCATTCCAAGCATGCAGATTACTTAATCCAGCAGAAGTTGCATCAATTAAAAAATTATTGTAAAACTCATACCAAAGCTCTTTACTTTGGCTTCCTTCAATAAAATCAAGCCAGACCGATTCACCAGGCCAACATTCAGCAACAAAATCATTCAGGTTTGCATCTTTTATAGCCAATCCAGCTTCAATAACTTGGTCAGAAATAAAGTAATTGGTTTTTAAATGTGGATCAATAATAGTGACAAGATTCTTACCACCATCTTCATTTAATTTATAAAGCAAATCTGTAACATTTGGGAAAGCTTTTTCCAACCATGTGAAGTATTTTCTTTCATCTGTGTAATCAATATCCAACCAGAAAAAATCCACAGGTATGTTATGTTCTTTGAATTTTTCATTGATGTACAAAATATCCAAACTGCTTTCATAATTCCACCTTGATTGGTGGTAACCAAGTGAGCCCAGTAGAGGCAGGCTTAAAGTACCAGTCAAATCCGTGTAAGATTTTAAAAGTTTTGCAGGAGTGTCTTCAATAAAGACTACAACATCTAAAATACCTGTTTCCATAATCCAATGTGTCAAAGAACTATCGTTGTTATATTTGATATCAACATCAGTGTCCGATGGGTTATTATTAAACACACCTACTGAACAGTTATGAGAAACTCCTAACATGAAAGGTATGCTTCCATAAAGCGGATCGTTATTTGTTGAACTATAATCAAAAGCATCTATGTTAAATAGCCTGTAAGGTTCCATGTCCTTTTCATCCCAAGTGTTTAGCAGTCTTAAAGAACCAGGGTGTTCCGGAATACCAAACAGATTGGAAATATTATTTTTAAACGTTATATCCAAACCTATGGATTGAGGGCCAAAAATGTATTCTTCTCTTTCAAAAAACATTTCACTTTTTGTTTGAGCATTGTAGTAGCTGTTTTCAGATTTAAAAGCACCGTAATTTGATTCTAATATAGACAAGTTTTCATTTTTGACTTTTTGTGATCTTAAATGTTCATAGTTAAATAGGTTTTCTTCATTAATCACAAGAACCTTGCTTCCTTTGTAGAAAAATTCCAGTTTCAAAGTCGGCAATATGACAAGATTCAATTTAATGTTGCTCTGCAACTTTGGCTGAATAAAAACGCTTTTGATATCTTCTGAAGTTGCAGCTTCATAGACGCTATCGGAAAACTCTAAGTCTAAAGCCTGATCTGAGTCATAGACATATTCAATGTCATACGCTAATTGGTTTCCATCTGTTTCTGTCCGTTCCCAATCAAACCAATTTGGATCTTTAAACGCATATTTGTGTGTTTCATTATATCTATCAATTTTAATATCTGTTGGAACATTTTTTTTCATATCATAATTTCTATTTTCTGAAATCAGAAATCTAATCATGTTGCCATCTTCTTGAGGATTCAACTGTATTTCAAATGGCAGGTAAATGCTTTGCTGGAAATCTTCGTCGTCCTTTGCAACCAAAAAGCTTTTTTGGATCAGCCCTGATATTTTCCCAGGAGCTGATAAATCCAGACTTGAAGGAGAAATGGAATAGTTTATCAAAGAAGTATTGAAAGCATCTAGGCCCATCACTTCGTTTCTGTAGTGCATTTGTCTGTGGCAATGTGGCTTATCTTGACATTTTCTTAGATATTTCAGATGTGCGCTAGCGGTGTTTGAGCATAAGCATAAATACACAAACGCAAAAAGCACATTTGCACGTATCAACTTAGGAAAATTCATAATCATTTTTGATAATTCTGTGCGTTGCTTGGTCTACTCAATAACGATTTCATATGAATTCTTGTTGCATGAAGAACCCAAACATACATCTTCTGCGAGTGTTTAAACAAATTTCAATCTTTAAGAATAATTATTGATCATAATGATATAAAAGAATCAGCTCATTATGTATAACTAGTACGTGTGCTAAGAATAGGCACTAAACTAGTAAATACAACAAGGTAAACAAATATAAATTTTTTTTTTTTCAAAAATAAAGAATATAAACGCATATTCAGCTTGGTAGCGCTTAATGTCTTTTGGATTTCATTAAAAAAAACAAGCACGTGATTTAATGGATTTTTATATATATTTTTTTTAAAAATCTCAGAATTCTGAACATTTTTTTCGGTTTTTTTCTTTTTTTTTTTTCACAATAAATAAATTTTAAAAAGCAGAAGAAAGCTTCATAGAAATAGTGTAGTGAATGAGCAGAGAGCATTACAGCAGCCCAAAAAACCGAGTACGAATAGAAGGCAGAGCAGAGAATTTTTTTTTTTTTGTTTTTTACACAAACTTTTAAAAAAAGAACAACAACATAGAAGACCAGCTTGCAAAAAATGCTCTTTAAAGACCATGCATCGAATCGATGCCTTCAGTCAACGTTTTTAAAACGCCAAAGAATTGTAAGCAAGAAGACATTTTTTTACGACATTAAAGATACCGAAGCAATATATGAGAAAAATAAGTTGCAAAGTTTACTATCAGCGGCTCAAGATCAAAATTCTGATAGCCGTTTCAAGTCTAAAAAAACACCGTATTTCAACAAAGTTTATAAAGATGAAACACTTCGAGATAGCTTTTTAGCTAAAGATGTGAAAAATGTTGGGACATTGGAAGGGAAAATTAACAAAGTCTTTTCAAAAGTTTTTAAAGGAGAAAACACTGAACACAGCAAGTTATTTGAAGATATTTTGAATAAGATGCTTGAAAACGGGAGCATTGAAAAAGAGCTGTTTAAAGAAACTATTAACTATCTAAATTTCAAAATATCGCGAGTGCTTAAAAACAATAAACTACAGATAAAGAGTACAAGTTTTGAAGAGCTAACCATGTTTCACATATTTTTGCATGATGTTTTAAAACATATAAAAGACTGCAGCCAACATGAGCCAATAACAGTTTCCAAAGAAACTTTCATGAATATGAAATCTACAGCTAAGCTAAGAGAAGCTTTAGGTAGTTCACCTGATGCTTTGGCTGAAAGTTGTAAACACCCAAAAAACTTTTTAAATGAACCTAGTAAAACATGTGCCTCGTTGATAGTAAAAGAGTTACAAGAGAAGACACCAAACGAGACAGAAGTCTTAAAAATTTTTGTTAAAGGGTTCAAACTAAAAAGCAAGTTTTTGGTTGACAATATTTTGAACCAAGTTAAAAACGACAAAGAAGAGTTTGAGCTGCTGAAAAACCCTTTGAACTGGTTTCCAAACACTAGGTTGGTGAAAAGAAAATTTTACCTGCATGTAGGACCAACAAATTCTGGTAAAACATATCATGCTTTGCAAATGCTAAAAAATTCAACCAAACGCTCTTTTTATGCAGGACCATTAAGACTTCTGGCAAAGGAGGTATACGACAAGTTCAATAACGATTTCAAAATACCATGTAACTTACTGACGGGTGAAAGTGTTATAAATGTTGTGGATCCTAAAACAGGACTAGATGCGCATATATCCTCAGGTACCACCGATTATATGGCCAGATCCATAGAAAATCAGGAAGAATACGATACTATTGTTATAGATGAAGCTCAGCTGATCAATGATATGAACAGAGGTGGTTCTTTGCTAAACATAATATTAGGCTGCAAAGCAAAGAACATTCATTTGTGTGGTGAGCCAAGAATCGTTCCAGTGATAGAAGAATTATGCAGATTAATGCATGATGACATAGAGGTTATCAACTACGATAGACGGTCTTCGCTTAAAGTAGGAAATTCGAGCTATGCGTCTTTGCAAGACCTGAAAAACGGAGACTGCTTAATAGAAACATCAAGAAACTCCATTTTGAACACGAAAAAAACACTTGAAAATAAATTCAAAATAAAAACAGCAACTATTTACGGTGGCCAGCCTTTATCAATAAGAGCTTTTCAGGCCCACTTGTTTAACTCGAGGCAGTCTTCCGTTTTAGTTGCTTCCAATGCCATTGGGATTGGAATGAACTTGAACATTGATCAAGTTATTTTCAACTCTCTTTCTAGATCAAGACCACACTGGATGAGAAATACTAGAAACAGTGTGCCAGAAGCTGCTTTTACTCAAGCAGAGATCAAGCAGATTGCAGGAAGAGCAGGCAGAAACAAAAACATTGGGCTAGTGACAACAATGAACCATAAAAAATCAGATTCGGATCCATTTAGTGATTACAGTAAGCTTCAAAAAACGCTGTTCAAAGATAACACCGCCATAGATTTGATTTTTGCCTCTCCGCCTATGGCTGTTGTCAGCAGAATGTCAGAACTATTCAAAAGACAGTTTAACTTGATGCTTGGTGTTTTTGCAAACGAAAATGAATCGTCTGTTGAGTTTTTGAAGTATTTGCAGTCAATGACTTTGAAACAGGTCCTGTCAAAACAAAAAATTAAAATATCCCCTGCTAAGCTGCAAAAAGGCCCAATGAAGCTGTTTGACTACTTGCTGCGCATGGAAAACTTGTCATTTGCAGAAAAAGTTGGCCTGATATTTGTTCCTTTGAAGCCATTCAACCAATCCGAATTTAAGTTTTTCTGCTTAACTGTGAGATCCTTGAATGAAAACAAAATTGTCACACTAAATAATTGCGGAATGAACTTTGACCATTTGAAGGAATTTATACAGGAAAAGGGCGCACACAAGAGGTCATTTGATGAAGATGAACCGGCAAAGCGCGAAACAGATTTAAGTGACATCGAGTCTATCTCCAGGTGCTTAACAGCCTTATTGTGGCTTCACACAAGATACCCCAACAACATAGTGAACCTAGCTGCAATCCAGAGCTTGCTGATCCAATGTGACCTGGTTATGCACTTTTTGCTTGACATTCAGCCGCGCTTGGAAAAGGCCGATTCAACTGACATAGTGCCAAGAAACGTTCACTACAAAAAGAACTATTTCGACAAAGAGAATGGTGCTGAAGAACAAAGTCAGGCTGAAAAGAGACTCAATACAAAAAAAACGTCGGATGACATTATTAAAATGTGGGAGCTGTTTGAAGAAGAAAGCAGTGCAAAGCCTAGAAGGGGCAATTAGAACAGACACTCTAGTTCTACATGTAAATAGCGGCTCAGATACAGCCATGCCCAACAGACTTGCTAATAAGCCAACTTAATGCAAGCTGCTAGTCCATCAGTCCCCATAGCCTCTACGTGCTTGCAGTATCTGCCTTAATGGAACCCAATGCTCAACCGTGGCACATGACGCAGAAGAATATATAGCGTGCGCTTCCCATTGCGGAGGTTCCTGTGCGCAACCGAGTGCAACAATAAGAGAGCAGCAACAATCAACAGGTGATGTTTTTTTTTTTTTTTTTTTTTTTGACTGAAATCCAGTATGTCACGGTTTGGGTTCTGGTCACATGCGCCTCAGATATTCCATGACAATTTTGAGCTGCATTAAGCTTTGCCATGGAAATGCCCCTTAAGTGCGAAAAAAGTCTATAACCTCTCGAGGGTTTTTATTTGTTATTTTTTTTTTTTTTTGGCATTTAGTTGCAGATTTACCCGAGAAATCAGCCTTGAAAAACATAATGTGGTCTCGCAAGAAACAGCTAACGGCGGAAAAGTGTGGTAGGATGCCCTCACAGAGAGGTTATGCTGCATGTTATTTCTTAAAGTTCCTGTTTCAATGAGAAGACCCATAAGACTTTTTTTTTGGTATTTCGTTAACATTGTTAAAAATTTAAATTTTTCTCTATATATAAGAAATCAATCAGAATGGTTGGCATCGAAACAAACTGTTTTATCTATTTTATTGACTAGGAAATAAAAAAATTCAAAAACCTGGGCTTCGCAATCAAATTTATTGTAGTGAACAAAATACTTTTTTTTTTTTTATAAACACAAGGATAAACAAAGTTCAGATCCTTACAAATTATTTCACCCAAAGCTTAATTAGCAAGAAAAATTCAACATCTACATAAACATGACTTCCATGCACACTCTTATGGCAAGAGACGATGACAGCTGCGCCACAGGGGCTTCTTACGATGGGTACCTAAACCTAAGAATAGCTTCGATATTTGTCATCATGGTTTCCAGCGCAATAGGAATATTTCTTCCGATTCTGCTGGGAAGCGAATTTTTGACCAAGAAAGTTTTTAGAAGCAAGACAGAATCAAAGTTTATAGGCATTTTCTATTTCATTTGCAAAAACTTTGGCCAAGGTGTAATTTTTGCTACAAGTTTCATCCACTTGCTGCAACCAGCCAACGAAGAGCTGACCTCTCCGTGCTTATCGGATGCATTTCAAGAATATCCATATGCATTTGCCATATGTATGCTTGCAAGTTTTTCCATATACTTACTGGAAATTGTATCCAGGTACTACATTGAAACAATAATCAACAAGGGCAGCCATGATACTCACCACGGGCACGGTCTTTTCAACATGAAAGAAATCTTAGAAGACCAGCATTTAAAAGAACATGGAATTTTAACAGAAAATAATCATAACCATGAAGCCTGCTATATAGTTGATGAAAACAACGCAAACAATGACTCCAACAACGAATACAGTGACGACAATAATAAAAAAGATACGATGTACAATGATAAAAGTGAAGTCGATGCTTTAGAAAGCGGCCTACGAAAAATAGATGACTACAGTGCGGAAAGATCTTCTACAGAAACCATAGTCAAACCCAACAATTCTAGCCATGCGTCACATGAGCTGGATGTGTTGAACAAAGTACTGTCGGTATGTATTTTGGAGTTCGGTGTCATATTCCATTCTGTTTTTGTAGGTCTTACTTTGGGAGTTGTAAGCAAAAATCAGTTTAAAATTTTATTTGTTGTGCTAACTTTCCACCAGTGTTTTGAAGGCTTGGGATGTGGAGCAAGAATAGCAGAAGTTCAGTTGTCTGCTAAAATAAAAGCACTTTTTGGTGTTATGTTCACTCTTACAACTCCAATTGCTATCGCAATTGGACTAGGAGTCAGAACAAAACTAAGCATGGATTCGCTAGGCATAAACATAGTCTCAGGGGTTTTTGACTCTATATCTGCGGGTATTCTAATGTATAACGGTTTTTCTTTACTTTTTAGCTCCTTCAATGACTATCCTGGTAGACTAGGAATGAAACTGCTAGCTTATGTCACAACCTGCTTTGGTGTCGGTCTGATGGCTTTGCTTGGAAAATGGGCTTAAATATACGCCAAGATTAAAAAAAAAACAACAAAAAACATATAGAATACAAATGTTAAAATCAATTAAGTGATTTTAAACTGCTAATATATAATATTAAATGAAAACTCTAACCTTTTAATTTGATGCGCTTAAATGTTTAAAACCAGCAATAAGGTCAAATGCTGTATTATGCAAATGTACAGAAAAAAGTAATAAACAAAAAAAGCAACTTTGTTTTTTTAAGTTTAAATGCTCCTTTTTTCATCTTTTTAACAAGATAACAAGCGATCCAAACATTGGTAAAATAAAAAAGAAAAAATAAGAAAGAATATGAAAATATTTAAGATTCTGGTTTTGCTTTGTTCTTATTTTTTTTTTATTTTTCTGCTGTCAGCCATAAAGAAAGAGAAATAAATAAATAAGAAGAAACAAGTGCAAATAGAATTAACATGTTTGAATTGTTATATGGGCTTATTTCTTGTCAAACTTTTTATAGAATTTTTTAATAAACATACCGTCAGCCAATAAGAAAGCTGTTGCACCACCAGTTATCATCAAAATTTCTTTATCAGACTTGCCTTTTAGATATCTCGAATGGTAGTTTGCATAGCCGTTTAGGCCTGAAGAAATCAAAGATAGGTAGAAGATCAAATGTCCAGAAACGATCGGATTTTGCAACTCAACAAATAGTCCTTGGATGCCTACAAGAGTTTTTTGGTAGGCGTAGGTAGACTTGGCTTTGATGTAGCCGACAGCCTTGCATAGGTAAGATTTGGCTTCGTCAACGTAAGGCTGGCATTTCTTTTTTGTTTTATCGTAAGCAGCTTCACCGTGATCAACAGCGTCTTTCTTGGCCGCAGAAGCTGCGGTTTTGGCATCTTTGCCTGCAGAGGAAGCTAGGTCTTTGGCGTCTTTGCCGAATTCCTTGGCGCTTTCTTTGGTTTTTTCAAATTGGTCTTTAGTGTTGTTGGACATTTTTGTTTAATGTTCTGCTTGATTATATGTTTGTAGTACAAGTATGTGTAGCTGTAGATATTGGGGTTTGGTATTGATTTACTACTTATTGAGTGATAATTGAAAGAAAAAACAAATAAAATTTAGAAAAAAAAAAAAAAACTGAGAGCAGCAAACCAAGCAATTAAAGTTTGAATGTGTGTATACATCACTCCACATTTGAGCACTCATTATACATTTATATAGCTTCCTAGAAAAACTACAGCTCCATAGATTGTACCAAACTGGCTGAGTTAATTTTATATTGTTATTTTTATTTTATTTTTTTTTTTTGAAGGGAGAGATGATTTGTTTATTAAAAAGCGAATAAGAATATCTGAAAACGTATAGGCCAAGGAAAAAAAAAAAATGATTATGGTAACAAACGTGTGATGTTTACTGGTGAAAGTTAAAACCCCTGATACTGAGCTGCAGCCAAACGTCATAAGATTTACTGCTTTTTCATAGAGGGTGACACAGAAGCGAGAACAGACAGAAGGAGGACGTATTTAGTTAGTTACTAACTTACTTACATATATAATTAAATATGTAGTTGACCAAAGAATGATTGGGCTAACTACAAGTGTTATCAAAGTACACAATGCTGCTAACAGCTGACTTATTGCATTTAGCACTCATTTTTTATCTGTGCCTCTATACTTTTCCTACAGGTAATTTTTTTTTTTCTTTTTCCACCAGCAAAAATCTCCATGTATTCAATAAATGGGCTTTTTACACTGTTAGAGAATAAAAAAGAAGATAAGAAAACGTCTTATCAAATTGGAAACAGCAGAATCCGCAATAAAAAAAACAAGGGGTAGATAGGGCTTTTTTTTTTTGCTGCAGCAGAGATGAGGACTTAGCGGTTGAGCAAAAAAAATAAGAAAGGTCATCGGACGCTTTTGCGTTTTTTGTTACATTTTTTTTATGCCAACGCGTATTCCCAAAACAGAGGTCTCCGTTTACAATTTTTTGCATACCATTTACTTTTGGTTTCAAGTTTAATTTGGTTTCGCCCAAAAAAAAAAAAAAAAAAGAAAAAGAAAAAGCAATCAGCAGCTTTTTAAAAAGTGAAAAATCAACAAAAGGTGTTTTTTTTTTCTCAAGTTTATCCGTGGGGTTTTCCATTGGAATGACATTATGCTTAAAATAAGTGTAGTATTTTGTTCAGCTGAGACAGATGAGGTATTGATGAAGTTATTCTAAAAAACAATTTCCACAACCCAAGTTATTATCAGTTATCGATTGAAAGTTACCTATATTACCTTTAATATTAATCAACTTTCCGTGTTTTTAAATTCCGATATCGTATTAACCAAACCAAGAAAACTTTAATTATTGCAAAAATGTCTCAAGAACAAAGACCAAGAAGAAACGCCGGTGGTAGAGGTAGAAGAGGTGGTAACACCAGAGAAAAGGGCTGGCAACCAGTCACCAAGTTAGGTAGATTAGTAAAGGCCGGTAAGATCTCTTCCGTTGAAGAAATCTTCTTACACTCTTTACCTATCAAGGAATACCAAATCGTTGACCAATTATTACCAGGTATGTCTGAAGACGTCATGGCTATCAAGTCTGTTCAAAAGCAAACCAGAGCTGGTCAAAGAACTAGATTCAAAGCTGTTGCCATTGTTGGTGACGGTAACGGTCACGTTGGTTTAGGTATCAAGACTGCCAAGGAAGTCCCAACTGCTATCAAGGCTGCTATCTTAATTGCCAAGATCTCTGTTATTCCAATCAGAAGAGGTTATTGGGGTTCTAACTTAGGTGAACCTCACTCTTTGGTCACCAAGACCTCCGGTAAGTGTGGTTCCGTCTCTGTCAGAATCATTCCAGCTCCAAGAGGTTCCGGTATTGTTGCTTCTCCAGCCGTCAAGAGAATGATGCAATTAGCTGGTGTTGAAGATGTTTACACTTCTTCTACTGGTTCCACCAGAACTTTAGAAAACACCTTAAAGGCTACTTTCTCCGCCATTGGTAACACCTACGGTTTCTTGACCCCAGACTTATGGACTTCTTACGCTTTAACCCCATCTCCATTAGATGTTTTTGCCGATGAAGCCGTCAAGGGTAAGAGATACTAATTGATTTCTATTAATTTATTTATTTCGTATATATCAATATTTTAATCAAATCATAGTTTTCAAAAACAAAAAATAATAAAAACGAGCAAAAATTTTAAAAAGTTTGCATTTATTTCGTTTTTTTTTTTTTTAAATATTTGTTGTGATTTGCTTTACAAAGTATCGATAGAGCCTTATCGAAAGGCTTCATAAACTAAAAGAAGCGACTATTATTCGTTTACAAGAACAAGGAATTAGTATTTAAGGTACGTGGTTTTCATGAAATGTCTTTATATAGGCAAGACTTTAAGAGTTGTCAAGAACATATTGCAGTTTCTAAGGCTGGGCTATCAGTTGAGTACGAGTATTTGAAAAGAAGGTCAAGAAGGTTTTTTTTTTTAATGTTTTAGTTTATTTTTATTTTTGTTTTGTTTTGTTTTGTTTTTTATTATTATTTTTATTTTATTATTATTATTTGAAATATTTACATATAGAGTTTATGACTGTAAATTTGTTATTTTTGTTTTATTTTTTTATTTTAATTTTTTATTTTATTTTTTTTTAATATTAATATTAATATTATTATTTTCAATCATTCCAGAACTATTGTTGAGGAGCAAAGTTGAATTGAGGCTGTTGCTGCTGCTCTTGACCGTTCATCATGTATTGCTGATGTTGTTCAGGCTGAATATACTGTTGTTGTTCGTTTTGAATGTACTGTTGCTGAGGCATGCTGTCATTGGCCATTGGGGCATCGTTTGCAGTGTAGTCAACCATTGGATCATAGCCACCTAACTGAGGCTGAGGATTTTTCCCATTAGGATGTAGGAAACCACATTTAGGATTGGTACAGGCAGTGTCCCACTTACATTTTTCATTAATTGGATGTAAAAAAAAGCAATCGTATCTTTTACATTCAGTACCTTCTCTGCACATGGTGTGTGATCTAGCATGTCTAAACTTACAGTGTCTGTTTGTACATTTTTCGTTATACTTACATTGCTCTAAAGACTTACCAGAGTCTTCATGAGACTGATTATGTTTTCCGGCACCAGCACTAGGTCTAGCAACAGATGAAGCTACAGGTCTGATCTTAGATGCAGAAGCATGCGCTTTAGGACACCCTGGGTTGCTACAATCAAGGTTTTGAGGACACCATGAGAAATCAGTAACTTTTTGGTCGTCGTTGATGACAGTTGGGTGACCAAACGGACATTGCGGATTGGTACACACAGCACCAAACTTACATAGAATAATACCGCTCATTTGCTGTTTTCTTGTTTGCAGAGCTAACTTCTTGATTTCTTCGTTCTTTTCCATCAACTTTATTTTGTTTTTCTTAATGCCTTCAATCAAATCAGCATCTTCATCTGGATGCAAATAACTGCATGTGCCGTTTGTGTTGGGACAGTTTGGATAACTTCTGCATACGGCGTTTGGATGAGCTTGCGGACACTGATCATGGGATAGGGGACAGTTTGGAAAGTCTGTGCATCTTCCCATTTTAGCAGGTCTTGAAACAGGTGTTCTTGTTTGGTAGCCTGCGTTTGGATGGTTGTAATTTTTCGATCCTCTGTCGTGGAATCTCGATCCAACTGCAAACTTACCGGTTCTCTGGGTGTTGTTGTTTCTTCCTCCAACTGCTCTGTTTCCAGCGTGCGACTTAATGGCTTTTTGAGCTTGTCTTTTGTTCATTAAACTTGGTGGGATAAAAAAATCGTTGTTTAGAGAACCTGTTTTGTTGACTTCTTCAACGGTGGCTTGGGCTGCATTTCCAAAACTAAACTGAAAGTTGCTTGTTTCTGTTGGGCCAGAAGAAGGCTGCTGTTGTTGTTGCTGTGGTTGTTGCTGTTGCTGTATTTGCTGTGGTTGCTGTTGACTCTCTTGTACTGGTTGAGAAGCGACTTGATTTGCACTTGACGGAGAAGGAATAGATGCGAATATACTTTCTGGGGATGCACCATTCTTTAGTTGCTCAATGGCACCAAAAGCTCTGTCAATTAGATCAGAAGCAATGTTTTGATCGCTGATTCCTACTGCAGCCAGCTCACCAACAATGCTTTCCTTGGAGCTTCCGTTAGTGATTAGTAAAACAATGTATTCAGCAATAGAGTTGATGTCATCCAGCTTAGGTAATAAGTTCAGTAGTTTGACTATGAACTCTTGTAGAACAGGTCTGATCTGGTCAATATCACTTTGATAACTTGTTTCCATTTTTCGGATTTGGTGTAAGACTTTTTTAAGGGGTTAGATAGGGTTTACATAGACCTCTTTGTATATTTCCATATGATACCTCTTGCTTTATTGATGTTGTGTTAAGTTTTTAAATTTTTTAAAAAAAAAAAAAAGAAAAAATTTGTTGCGTTTATTATGTCGTGACAAAAAGGTGATTTCTCCCACCTTTTGAGTTGATATGATGCGTAAAACCCTCGCACATGTAAAATCTTTCTAAAAAAAAAAAAGAAAAGAGACAAACAACCAAAAACCAGCTAATTTTTGTTCCTGTGCTTTGCTATACCCGTTTATTGTGTAGCGAAATGTAGAAGCTTCTAGAAATAACTAGCACGTGCATTATTACTTTTTTTTGGTTTCCTTTTTCGTATAATTAATTAAACATTTTTAAGTCTTTTTTTTTTTTTTTTTTTTTAGAACACTTCACGGATTAAATTGTCACGCTTTTAAGAGGAAGTTAATAACCACGTTTAATTATTGATAGGTTTTTTTTTTTCAAAGTTTAACAGTTCATGTGGAGAAATACATTGCTTTTGAAACACGTTTTAAGTGTCAGATTTTGTTGAGCAAAAAAAAAAGAAAAAGAAAAAGGAGTGGATTTTATTCATATATCAACTGACGTATTACCTATGAAAGTTTTGGTCTAGTTTGAAATTTTGTTGATGCCGAAAGAGCACTCAAATAAAATGAAAATGGAGCAAGAGTATTTAAAAATAGTTACAGATGATTTAATGATAGTTGCAGAGGTTCTAATATTGGATCATTGAAGAATAAAAAACAGTAGTATTATCACTGGTGGTTTCACATGCAGGCACATACGTAAAACACAGACGACACAAGGACTGCTTGATCTAAACAAATTTAAGGAAATAACCCTGCTTGGGCATTGCTAAAGTACCTTTCTTGATAATTAAAAAGAAAAATTAGATTATTTTTAGATTTTTATATACTGTAATATATACCTAAATGTACCTATTCACATTTGCTTTTGACATATAGCAAAAGTGAACAAAAAAAATTGAAAAATAAAAAGAAAAAGATGAAGAACTGCTTGCTAGATGCTTTCGCAGTTTCAAAAAAAAATCTTAATTTAAGGCATTCCGAATTCATTATTTTACTTATTTTCATTTTGGTTCATCTATTGAAGATCCACTACTGGGTATGACCAATTTGTTGCTGCAGCCATATTTTATAGTTTAGGGAGCTTGGAGAAACTATCTGCTGAAGGTCAGGAGAAGAGCTCAATGTCTGCTTTTTAGCGCCTAAGTTGTAAGCAACTATATCGTCCATGTTGTAGTATTTTTGGTTATTCTTGAAGTCAAACAAAGTATCTTTTTTTTGAGAGTCAAAAGAATCATCGCTTAATGGATTTGAGGAAGTGACTGAAGAGATAATATCGTCGTAATCAAATCCAAAATTTAGTTCGTCTAATTCGTTGTTAGTGTATAGTTCCGCCATTATATGTGTTATGTGCTAAGCCCGTTTTGCAATTTCCAGAATGAAGAGTTAATAGTGTGCGATATGCTATTAATTTTTGTGTCTTTGGTTTCAGTTGTAGATAATTTTGATTGTTGACAGATGAAAAATCAAAAGATTTAATTTTAAAATCGATCTCTTAAATCAAACCGATGAGAAGGACTTCTTATATATATATCTACCTATTAGCACATACAGGTGCCCAAAAAGCAATTAATGAATATTTTTAGATGAGGTAATAGAAGTGAAAAAAAAAAATATGGTGTAATATTGCTTTTAATAAACAAATATATGACGCCATATGGGAGGAAAGGTCTAGAAAAATATATTAGCACTTTTGCTCCGCGTATGCCCGCACTCAGTTTTGGAAAAAAAAGTGCAAAAACCCACACATTTACACCGAGCTCCAGCAGTTAATAGAAAAATTACACACGAAAAAAAACTCGGCGCCCGTTTTCACATAACATGATATCAGCCTTTTAGCCCTGATCATCAACTGTTTTCCATCATCGCTTTGTTGGCACAGTTTTCGTTCAGAAAAAAAAACCCCTTTACAATAATGCAAAAAAGATAACCTCTTATAAAGTGAGACACAAATTTCATAAGCGCCCTGATTAATCAGGGTGTAGTTAGCCATCGCGTCATGATTATGTCCGTCATAATAGGTGCCATTAGCAGCGCAGAAGTCATGCTCATTTCAAATGAGTAATAATTTTTTCTATCCCTCTCGGATGAACAAAAATCCTTACTAAGGTTCTAATTTTTTTTTTCAGGGTAAGAATTTTTTTTATTGACTACAAATGTAAAAACAAATAAACACAAAAGGGTTACAGATGCCTGGAGCACTTAAAAATAGTAAAAAGCAAAATATACACGCACGGACGTTAAAGCTGTTATTAATACACTGTTTATTTTTAGTATTTTGATAGTGTAAAGCTTAATTTTTCAAAACCCTCATTCTGCCATTGATTTCTTTATTTCTTTTAAAAATAAATAAAAGCAAGCATTTGCTCTCATCAGTGAGCAAATTTATTAATTTTTAGTCAGTCTGGAATTGTTGATTTTTCATCCCATCTGTTTTTCATGAGCTATAGAGATTGGACGAAGAGCCGCGTTGGCAATCAGAACGAGAGGTAATCAAAAAGAGAGGATCAAAAAAGCATCTGACATTGGTGAAACAAGATGTAAACAAAAAGGATTTTTGTTTTCTTTTTTGACAGTTAAGCTGCGTTCTTGTTGAACATTTTCAGTTTCTTTTTTTTCTAAAAATAAATATGTTAATTTTAGACATGATTTTTGAAATCAACAACTGATAAGAGCTAAACATGTGTTGACAAAGTTTGGTGGCGCATGTGGTTATTCAATCAAAGAATTTTCTCTCCCCATATGGGCAGATTGGACACTGTTAATTTAAAACGCCTAGCACTGGCGATGCTGATCCGTAAATATGAATTGCTGGTTGGCATAGATTAAAAAACAAAAAAAAAAAAAACACCGATCCAGCAGAGACTGCCCAAACAACAAAATGTATGAACAGTCATGCCATCATCACAAGAACAGCCACATTTTGCCAGAACAGTTGCTTTGCGATATTGGAACAAGGGTGATAACTTGAAGTTGTGTTTTTTATTACCAAGCTGATTTAATGTTTAAATCTTTTAAATCCGTATGAGGCAATAGAAACGGTGTTTGCCAAAATGAATCATGTGACTTTACAATTTTTTACATGTTTTTGTGTGGGAGTTATGAGAAGTCACGGATATAAGTTTTAATTTTAGGTGTTTTGAGCTAAAAGTTAAGCTAAATGTGCAGAGCAATTAGTAATTTTTTTTTTTTTCAGGTACATTTAATTGAGTCTACGCTTTTGGTACTTGCAAAAAAAAAAAAAAAGCAGCAAACACAATATTGTAATAACCTAAACGATTAGATAACTGTAACTACCTTCCTTAGTAATAATTACCTTATTGTTTTATATTTTTGGTGACAGATTGTTAAGGATCCCTGTATTTAAAGAAAATCAAGATACATTTTGTTTATCATGAAAAATGATCATTTGAGCGAGCAGCCTTGTTTAGCTAGAGCTTGTGCTATTCAGACATGTCTTTTCAACAACGATTATAATGAAAGCAAGTGTTACTTAGACATAATGAATTTATATTCCTGTTGCTTTGATTATTACAATTTGAAAAAACAAGAAAATCCAAACACAAAGTTTGAAGATTTACAGTTAACAACCAGCTGCCCAAAGTACACTGTTTTAGTTGACAAGTCTGAAAAATTAAAGCGAGAAAACAAGTAAAATATTATAAACATCAACATGAGATTGACATACGAAAAACTATTACCAAGAAACAAAACCAGTGTTGTTAAAAACTGTATTTTGTTCATGCACGGTCTTGGTGACTCACCAGCTGGGTTTAGCAGTCTGTTCCAACATTTGCAAACTACTCCTTCAACTGCCAAAACATTTGAAAATTCTGTCATTATCTTGCCAAAATCTCCAAATCAACCAGTCACTGCCAATGGCAATTATGTGATGCCATCCTGGTTTGACATCAAACAATTTGGAACCAGCAACCCTGGAAATTATGATTTGAACCAGTTCACCGAATCTTTGCAAATGATTTCTGAAGTTGTTGCCCAGGTGCAAAAAGAATATCAAATTCCTGACGGAAAAATTATTATTGGTGGATTTTCTCAAGGTGGTGCTTTATCTTTATCATCAAACTTGTTTTTAAAAGAAAAAATTGGTGGTATTGTATGCCTTTCTGGTTTTAATGTTTGGAACTCCCCATCTAACCCAGAACTACTTTCTTACATCAGCAACTTGTCTGAAAACGATAAAAACATTCCTGTTTTCCATGGAACTGGTGATCTAGATCCAATGGTTGCTCTTGAAAGAGCCAAAGCTGGTAAAGACTTTTACACCAACAAAGTAAAATCTTTAAACAGCGAAAACTATTCATTCAATGTTTATGAAGGTTGCGCTCATCACACCGACCCACAAGAATTGTCTGATATGTCCGAATTTATAAACAGAGTTTTAAACTAAATTTTTTAGCTTCTACATATACTTATATACATAGTTGTAATTTAAAACAAATCAAAATAAAACAACATATAACAAAATAAAAATAAAGAAAGCAACTCTAGGGATTTTATTTTTTTCTAAGTTACTTGCTTAGTAGCGTTCAAGAAATGATACAAGACAGTGCATGGTTTTATTACAAGTATGCAAAAAAGAAGTGAAATGTACTTTTTTAATTGAAACGAAACAATTCATTTTTTAATAAAATTAAAATCGATTGCACGATATGGAAGTAAAAAAGCGTCCAATACTGAATATTTCTATTCATTGATCTAAGACTAACCCGAGCACGGAATATAATACCAAAGTGTTGGAATTATCCTTGGCACTATACTTTTCAACAAGTGAAATTCATATTTGAGGTTAAAATTTAATAAAAACCGTGACTCTAGGGCGTCTGTAGCGTTATAAAACGCGTTAAAGACATTGGTTTTTTTAATTTTTTCTATCAAGCAGATATGACCTTAGAGTATCACACACGTTCCAGATGGAATGTTGAAAGAAAATTGATTCACCATCCATTTATATATTCCCAGAATTTGAGCTTAAGCTAAAAAAATTTTTTTTTTATCTCGAGTAACCCATTCTCATTTTAGGCACAACCAGCATAAGCAGTAAATGTTTCTTAAAAAGGAAATTTTCTCAGCATAGCAAAAAGCAATAAATCTTTAATTAAATCGATAAGATATGACAGCAATACTCAAGCACCTAGATGAATAATGTCTGAGCAGCCAAACAGATAACGCTTAAGTAGCAATGCTGTTAATCGTCAAACTAGCTTATGACACATGATACTGTTAAATAGCAATACAAGAACTTACAAAAATAAAGCTAGCTTAACTTTATTGAGTAAATGATGTTCAGAAGCAGTATTGTTAAAGATTCCACTGCCGTTTGGTTTATAAATCTTTAATTTAATGGAATATGACGTACCATGTATAGGGTCAAAGCTTTCATTATGGTTGACAATCCTAATTATTAGCATTTATATGTTTTTATTTTGAAATCTGTAATTTTTATTTTCCTGTATCTATATATATGTTAAATCTTTTGATTATATAATATACATTAAAATTAGTGCTTTCTGGCGGCGGCAATGACGTTGTTCATTTCTTCAACTTTAGCCTTAGCTCTACCGAAAGAACCTAATCTCTTCTTGGCGATCTTCTTGGCTCTCTTTTCACCAGCGTTTCTGATTAATTCGATCAATCTCTTTTCGTATGGAGCTAAACCAGCAACTTCCTTAACTAAGGATCTGACAAAAGCAGATCTCTTAGATAAAGCACCCTTTCTGTAGGAGATTTTGGCAGCTGGGGTCATAGTGGAGACCTTTCTACCCTTGTTTAAACCAGTAGCGATACCTATTCATAATTGTAAATGTGTTAATTAATAATAATAATAATTGTTAGTAAAATAATTCAAAATATTCCTTTTTTTATTCATTATTCATAAGTTTAAAAACTTAGTAATTCCTTCCCAAACACAAACCAACTAATCAGTTTTATTTATAACTTGTACTAGTCATTTTGCTAAACCAAATATTTGTTTTTCAAATAATTAGTTCGTATCTGCTTTTCATAAAAAACTTCAAGCATTTCTTGTTTTTTTTTCAGTACGCAGACATTAACAATGACTTTTTACCTAGTAAATTAAACGCATAGACATTTAATCGACTCATGAATTGATGTTCAAAATTTTAATTTTCAAACTAGTAGTTATTCTTCTTTTCCTTCCTTGTTTCATTTTTTAAACATTCTGATCGTTATTGAGCACGCTTTAAGACTCCAAGCAGCTTTTGCTGGTTAAAAGACATTGATAAAAAAAACATCATAAAATAAATTAGTTGTTTTTATCAGACCACATAATTTTTTAAACGTAGTAGTAATGACACTATATGACGTCCATACAATCCATTAACTACTTGGTTCATACACTGTTGCTCTAATTAGTTGAAAATTTTAATTTTCTGGACAAAAACTCTATACATCTCATTTTCCAATTAGCTTAAACATAAAGCAACTATATTACAAGCACAAATTAACTGTCTGAATAGAAACAAGCTTTGTTTTCTTGTATTTTGTCTTTTTTAACATCATCATTTAACATTGTTATTTTCCTGCGTTTTTACACTTTTAAAAATCACTCATTCAACATCATTGCAATCTACATGTTTGTTCGTACTGTGTTAACGTTAATTGGCCTTAGATTGGGATTGGTATTACTGTTAGTTTTTGATTTCTTACTCATCATAGCAAATGTGAGCTCTGTTAATTGCTATTTGTTAGGTACATACCTGTTTTAGCAGCCATTTTTCTATGTGTTTATTACTTGGTGGTGTATTGAGGGTTATTCTCTATCTTTACTTAGTTAAGAGTTAATATCATAATCTAGATAAAAAAAGTACTCAACATTAATATTTTCATACATTTACATGAGCAATAACAAGGCAAAAAAAATTAGAAAACACAGACAGCGCTATAATTTTCTCTAAGCATACTACCATCCACGAATATTACTACTGCCAATAATGGCCACCAACTGCCTGAGCTTGAAAATTCTGTAGGCCTTCACCATAGTATTGAAAAAAAAAAATAGGTGAGGGCAGTACGTCTCTAACTTTGCTGTCATATTGTGAACAAGAACATTGATTGATGTGTGGGAAAAAAAAAAGCAAATAATTGTTTCCTTTTTGGTACAGTATTTATTAAAAAAAATTTACCCTTTTAAGTAAAAATGTTAGCTATGCAAAAAAATAAAAAAATAGTTTAAACATAAAATTATTTTTAACACAAAAAATGTAACAAAAAATTATTCTGTGCACACTATGTGATTTGACTGGTGATAATGTTAGTAGAATACTGTTTTTTATGGCTGTTGACTGAGTCCATTTAAATAAAAAATAGGCAAACTGCCAGTTTTAATCAATATCTCATATAGCTATATGGACGAACAATTACCTGTTCTATTCAACAGCAATGTGAATAATTGCATTAAACATGAGCAGCAGATCACTTTCTTAAAAACCCACAATCTAAGCAATGAGTAGTAGCAACTGGTGCATGATAAATAAAGCTCTAGGGCTTTTCTGTGGACAGAAGCATAGCAGCAAAGATTTCTTCAAGACTACAGTAAACTATGCCTGTTCTTCTTTTTTGTTAGTTTTTTTATTGAGGGGTTTTTTTTTCAAATAGTTTATTTACAGTTCATGTTTGTATATGATAGATATGGGTTTTAATAAGCTAGTTAAGTATTTCTTCTTTTATTTGAGTGCAATCAGAACAATTATTAAATCAATCAACAAATGCCATCAGTATGTGTCCAGTAACTATATACACACATTAAATTAGATCTTGGCATTTTCTAATTGCTTTTTAATATCTTCTTTGTCTACCTGAAACTCATCAATGGTGAAGTGCTTTATAGGAAGCTGGAATTCATTCATTTTTTCAATTAGATTGCTTTCGGTAATGTCGGATTTTTTGACGTCTGGATTGTTAATCTTTTCGATTTCATACAAGCTGTTTATGATGAACTCTTTTGAGTATTTAAATTTATGGCCTTGTAGAACAAAATGAACTGGGAACTTTTTACCGCTCTTATCCATGACAACTTCGTCATAACCTTTTAAAAATAGCTTTTCATTATTGCTTTGTTGGGCAATAACTCTACATCTGAGTTCCCAACCTTTTGGCCCCAACTCTTTTACTCTGGATTCAGCATCTTTGGTTAAGTACTCATCTAAGCCACCTTCTCTTTGAATTTTTCTATAAACATCCATAGCAACTCTTATGTAAATGTTTTCGTCTAGAGTAACACTGTACAATGTTTTGTAAATGGCATTTGGATTTCTTACTATTCTTGTTTTACCTTTGGAGCCGGTTTCCTTTTCTACAGTGTACGGGAATAATCCACCGTACAATCCCTCGTTGGACTCTTCAAAGTATGATGATTTTCCGTAGAGGTATGGCGGAATTCCAGAAGCATTATGCTTTGGCATGGCCTTGTCAAAAAGCGTGTGGCCTATTTTAATTTTGTGTTTGGCATCATCGTACTTTTTTTGTTGTACTTCTCCTCTGACTGTTGCAGCCCTTAAAGGAATTCTTTTCTTAACAAGGTATATTTGCGGGTTTTTGACTGCTCTACCATTAACCTTGGTACTTACAGAAAAGTTTCTCTGAGCAATATTTTTGGCAAAAGTACAACTGTTAAACATTTAGTGCAGTTAAAAATTAGTGAATCTTTTTGGTTTGCCACTGGTCTTTTTTTATGTATATTATAAGCACTGTTTTAAAATTTTTGTGCTATATTATCTGTTCCAATACATGAACTTATTTCAATTGTAAAAATTTTCAGTTTTCTTTTTTTTTTTTTTTTAGAGCTCAGAATTGTGATTGATGCCAGAAAAATTACGTTGCCCGGTACAATTATGATTTTTGTTGGTCTCTGAGTCAAATAGCAAACGCTACCATGCGTATACCATACATCACAGTTAAAACAGTAAAAACGGATTACATATGATGCTTAATTAAATGTAAATCATAAATAATAGCAAACAGCTAATGTAAAATAAAAGAAAAAAAAAATTATAATAGTACATATACCATGAATAAATCTATTTCTTTACCTTTTTGTTCTTCTTTTCCTTCTTCTCTTTTTTGGTCTTTTTATTATCGTCATCCAAGTCTTCCGGTGTATTTTCATTCAAAGCTTTTTGTTCTTGTCTTTTCTTATCAAGTTTGGCATAAACATCCAATCTTTCCTTTATTCTTTCTAAACTCATTTTGACATCACCTGGCATAAATTGATCCAAGTTGAAGTATGCAGGAGCATACTCAAACAACCACTCAGGCTTGATACCAGTAACGGTTCTAATGTAGTTTTGGGTTGTTAGCACAAATTCATTGTAAATTACCCACTCAATTTCCTTACTCAAAACAGAACTTGGATGGATCAAAACTTGTTGGTTATCCTTGACAGTGATGAATCCTTTAGATGCAGATTTCTTCTTAGCAGCTTGCATAAAGAACCCTTGAGCCAGAGCTCTTTTAATACTTTCAAAGTACATTGGGCTGTCGTAGTCATTAGAAGTCAAGTTCAAATTGTGTCTTTCCATCATTCTTTCTAGCTGGTTTCTGATGTTGTCAGCAGCTTGTATAGATCTATAATTCAAATAGTGTTCAAAGCACCATTTCTTGACACCTGCTTCGTAGGCTTCGTCGGATTTATAACCGTGATAAACATTTAGCAGAGTTAAATGGTCACCATCTGGATGTGTGAAGATTGATTTGACATCATCAGCTCTCTTTTTATCCTTTCCAGGTCTAACAAATACATTTGGAACAGACAGCATAGAAACAATAGTTAACATTTCAGGAGCACAGTTCAAGTCACAAGCTTTAACTAGCATGACAGCTAACATAGGGTCTAATGGATACAGGGATACTAATCTACCTAACTCGGTCAAGTTACCATCAGCATCAAGACATTTCAAGTAGTATAATTCTTCCAGAGCTCTCATCATGGTTTCTGGAGCCGGAGGGTCCATAAAATCAAAATGGACCAAATCGTCTATTCCCAACTTCTTCAGTTCCAAAACAGTTGAGGACAAATTGGATCTTAAGATTTCTGGATAACTTTGAGGAATCAATTCTTTTTGGAAGGCTTCTTCAGTGTACAGTCTGAAACATTTACCAGGTCTTGTTCTACCAGCTCTACCAGCTCTTTGTTGAGCACTAGCTTTGGAAACTGGAGTAACCAACAAAGACTCAACTCTTATTCTTGGGTTGTAAACTTTTTGTTTAGAGAAACCAGGATCAACAACGTAAACAACACCGTCTATAGTCAAAGATGTTTCGGCAATGTTAGTAGAAACAATAACTTTTCTACCAGGTCTTCCGTTAAACCCTTCTGGAGCTTTTTCAAAAATCTTTTGTTGTTGATGTGGAGGTAAAGAACCGTATAGAGGATATACTTTCATTGGACCACAGTTTTCCTCTCTGATCAATTTGTCGGACTCCAAAGAAAGCTTAGCAACTGCATCTTCAATTTCGTCTTCACCAGTCAAGAAAAGCAAAATGTCACCTTCATCTTCGGTAGCATGAATTTGAAGAACAGTTCTCATTGCACTGTCTAAGTAATCTTTTTGATACTCTGGGGTATAGTAAACTTCAACAGGGAAAGTTCTACCAGGAACGGCTAGTAATGGAGCTTCGTTGAAGTAGTTTTGAAACTTTTCAGCATCCAACGTAGCAGACATGACTATAATTTTCAAATCTGGTCTTCTTTCAACAACTTGCTTGATCAAACCCATTAGGATATCAGTGGCTAAAGTTCTTTCATGCGCTTCATCAAGGATAATACAAGAGTATCTGGTTAAGTCGTGATCTTCCATAGCTTCTCTTAACAACATACCATCGGTCATGTACTTCAAAATAGTTTTGTTGGAAACTTTGTGCTCAAATCTAACAGAGTAACCAACTTCCTCACCAATTTTGACATCCATTTCATTGGCAACTCTTTCTGCAACAGACATAGCAGCAACTCTTCTAGGCTGAGTACATGCAACTTGCTTACCTTTTAAGTGTGGCATTTCGTCAAACAAAACAAATTGTGGAATTTGCGTAGTCTTACCAGAACCGGTCTCACCCACAAAAACCATTATTTGATGCTTTTGAAATATGTCCAAAAACTCTTGTCTTTGCTGGTGAACAGGAAGCTCTCTTCTTTGCTTCAAAATACCAACGTATCTGTCAGAAAATGTGTTTCCTGTAAATGGATTAATGGATCCTGATTCTAGTTTTTCAGCTTGCTCAGCTGTAGTTTGATGCTCAATCAAACCATGAAATTCTCCGGCGTCGTGGTGAACTAAAACTTCTTCATTAACTTCCA
>JAJMDM010000124.1:161811-210428 GCA_030573555.1 Hanseniaspora hatyaiensis (nom. inval.)
AACGATTTTTTAAAAGCGAGCTGGTTAACGAATTTGGCTAATTTTGTTTTTATTTAAAAAAAAAAAAAAAAAAAAAAAAAAAAAAAAAAAAAACAATCCTAAAAAATTTTATGGGAAGAAAATCTACATTTATACAAAATAAAGTTGTAAATGTATCCTTAATCAAGTTTTTAAAATGAATTGTAGGTTTATATAATCTGAAAATATGGCAAAAAAAAGACAGATATCTTTGGAAACCAAACTAAATTGAACAAAAATCTATTTTAACAACAAAAAAAAAAAAGAGCCAAAAGCGCAGACTATTTGATATACTAAGAAAGCCAAGAGCTGGTTACTAATAGCACTGACATCACAAAACGATATTATTACAGCAAAAAAACCATGAACAACCTTTGGAATACTTACAACAGCGAGTTTCAAATAACACTTAAAAGGACAAGAGAACTATTATCCCAGAAAAATGACACTAATGGAGATAGTCTTAAGACAATAGAGTCTTTGAAGTTTGATTTGGAGAATTTGCTAAAAAACCTGGAGTTAGAGTCCTCGGGGAGCCAGGAAGAGAGAAATTTGCTGAGAGATTACAAAAGCATCATCAGAAATGAAATAAGTGTTGACTATGAAGAGCTGTTGGCAGATCAAAAAAGAAAACAGCTTTTAGGCCACGGCAGAGAATATGCTCCGTACAGGGACGATCAGGACGACATGACGGACAGTCTGTTAAACAAAAACAGCCAAGTTTTAACGGAAACAGGAAACAGGCTGAGCAACATCAACGATATTGTGAATGACACAACTTTGGTCGGAAATGATATTTTGATGAACCTTAGACAGCAGAGAGAAACATTGGAGAACAGCAGACAGGTTTTGTACAATTCAAACACCTACATTGACAACTCGCTGACGACTTTGAAAAGCATGAGCAGAAGACTGATTGCGAACAAGTACATAAGTTACTGCATAATAGTGGTGCTGATTTTGATGATTTTGCTGGTTTTATATAACAAGTTCTAAAAACCCGAAAGGAACGTAGCTAACTAAGCATATACGTGTGTTTATTTTGCAGGGCCAGCAGGAGAAGAGAAGGTCAACAATGGCTGTGCGGGAGCACATAAGTTAGCCAGCGAGCCGCATTGTGCCGCTGCAGTGACGACAGCAAAAAGCAGGCTGCACTATCGGCAACATGGAAGCAGGCCATCAGAATTACTGGAAATCATCAGTCACATAGGCAGCTTTTCACGGCAAGAAGGAACCAGCTGCGTTCCATGGCAGCAGGGAACCGCCTAGGCACACCGCAGCCCAGGAAGATGCATTCCACGTTAGCCGTCCAGACAGCGGCTGACACGCGCCCTTGCAACACCCCAGCCCGCGCATGGATGCCCAAAATCCCCGTTTAAATGGCTTTAAAAAGCAATCAAAGCGGAAACGCAGGGCTGTTTTCTGTGGTGATCCAGCAGCCCTCCGATTATGCGCATGTGCTTCTAAGGCTGCACAATTGCCCTGTCACGTTTTCCATGCACAAGTGCTGGCCCTATTGATTGCGATGCACCAACTGGTAATGCATCCAGAAAAGCACGTTTTCCCAGCAACAAAAGAAACAGCCATGCAGCTATTGTCTACTGATTTATTTGCAGAGTATGGGTGTCTTTTTCTTTGCCCCGGTGCAGCTATTTTAGTTTCTGCGTGTTTGTCTTAACAAATACGCCCAAGAGATACCGTGGGGTAGACACGATTCCGGTTATCAGCAATCTTTAATCAATTTTTTTTCTTACTTTTTATTTTTTTTTTTTAAAGGGAGACATTATGCCATTGTATATAAACCAGTTGAGAGTTTGCATCCAATTTGGTAAGTTAAATTTTGGGTCGTCTGGTTTTCTGACAGCTGAGTTGAGGCGCTGGGTGTTGACAAAATACGGCGATATTTCTCTTCTTTTTTTCTACTTTCTTGATCGAAGATTAACAGAGAATGTAGACAAAAAACCAACACAGCCAAACTTTGTTTAACTGTATATCAGCTTTTCTTTCTTTTGATATTTAAAAACCACTCGCTAATTTTAATCGATTACTACTAATAGAAACACTATATAATTTTTGTTTTTTTTTTTTCTTTTTTGATATCACAACTGCTATTATACAACAAAAAACAACGTTTTTTCAACACAACCACACATAAACTTTTTCTGTTTTAAATCATCCAACATACACTTTAAAAAAAAAAAAAAATGACTGCAGAAAAAGGCATGACTCCTTGTTGCGAAACCGCACCAAATACCATTAATATCAAGCTAACAGAGCTGTACAACGATTATATAACCGTTGACGGAACTGCTTCCCCACCTCCACCAGGAACCACTTTGGATCTTCACCGCACTTTCAAAGGCTGGAAACTGGAAGATGCTTTGCAAAAGTATTTAGCAGAAAATTTGCAGTTCAAGAAAATTGAAACCTTAACGAAGGAGTTGCTTGACTTTCATTACGACATTGATGACTGGATTGCAGGTGAATTAGAAGTTTGTGAATCTAAAATTTTTTCTAATGTCATTGACAACAACTTCAACATCTTAAAGCTGAACTACTCCTTTATTAAAGAAGGCTCTATTCTTGCATCACCATCCACCGAAGATCCTAACTACTTTTATGACTGGGTCAGAGACTCAGGAATCATCATGAAAACCATTTTGAACCTAATGAAAGTTCAGTTAGATTTTGTCAACTGTAACATCCAAACAGAGTCTGTTTTAGATCACATTTCCTTCAAAAGTTTGAAGTTGATTACTTTCTGTTTGAAAAACTTCAATCACAACTACATCTTGATGCAGCAACCAAACTTGTCTGGGTCCAGTTGTGACAAGCCAGATGGTGATTTGAAGGGTCTTGGTGAACCAAAATGGAGACTTGATGAAACCAGATATGACGATCCATGGGGAAGACCACAAAACGATGGCCCTGCCATTAGGGCTATGGCTGCTTTGCATTTCCTTCAATTGCTGAAAAAGTACAATATCAAGATATCTCAGCTTATCGAGCTAGTCAAATCACATAATCTTTTAAAGCATGATATTTTTTTTGATAGCGAAGCTGAGTTTATCAACAAATTTATTATGTTTGACTTGAAGTTTATCATAATAAATTGGAGAGAAGAAAACTTTGATTTGTGGGAAGAAGTTAAAGGCTACCATTTCTTTACTTCTTTGGTCCAACTTAAAGCCCTTAAGCTGGGTGAAGAGATTTTATCTCTTTACTTACAAGACGAAGAGTTGGCTCCATGCTTAGACATTGATGAAGAGTTTATCAGCGTCTTGCATCAAACCTACAACAAGCTTTTACATTTTATGAAATACGAAGCTGGGTTTGAACAAAAGGACAAATGCTATTACGTAGAAAATCCAATGACCCAACACAGCAGATGTGGATTGGACATTGCCAGTATTATTGGTTCCAATTTAACTCATGACTACATTTTTGAGCATGATTTGCATGACACAGAAATTCCTTACTCATCCAAGGACTTAAAACTTTTGAACAATCTTTACCATTTAGGAAAGAGCTTTGTTGAAATATACCCAATTAACGATGAATTTAAAAAGAGCCAATTGTCCATTGGATGTTGCATGGGTAGATACCCTGAAGATGTTTACAATGGAAATGGAACATCTGAAGGGCACCCTTGGTTTTTGGCTGTTTCCAACTCATGCTTGCTGGTTTATAACACTATTATGGATCATTTACTGTCTAAAAGAGACTTAGAAATCTTACTAGCTTCATCTGTTGAAGCTGAAAACTTCTGGAACTCTATCTTTGAGCTTTCTAACCTTAACTTGCCATTCACAGATGACGTTAAAATTACCATTCCATATGGTTCTGATTTGTGGGAAATGACTTTGCAAGCTCTTTCTAGATTTGCTGATTTATACATTTTGCAAGTCAGAATGCATTTAAATCAAAAGTACGGCTCTATGAGTGAACAATTTGACCGTCACACCGGTATAATGAGAGGTGCCACTGATTTGTCATGGTCATACTCCTCATTTTGGACTGCTGGTTTGATGAGAGCAAAAACTTTGAACGAATTTAGCAAGTTCAGTGAACAGAAAGAAAAAGAAAACGACAAGGACAGAATGTTTTGATTAAAAGTCAATGTACTTCTGACTTAGTAAAATGAATCCATTTCACTTATACAAAAAAAAAAAATATTAAATAGAAACAAGAAATTAAAATCAAACAAGATCTAGTTATCTTCTTTATATACTTTAGTTTTATTATTATTTACAAAAAATTTAAGTTTATTTCGAATCAAAGAGAAATATGTTTTATTACTGTCTGTTCGGTTGTTTTGGTAAAATGCAGTCTACCAGCAAAATGAACAATTGATTAAATCGGATTTATAACGGGGTTTAGCATGACAATTTGAGATTTTAAATCCTTCTTAAGTTTTCTTTTTTCTTTTTTTTTTTTATATAATTCTGTTTTGCTTTACAGAATTTTAATGAAAAGTTGCAAATGGAAAAAAAAAAATAAAAAATTTTATGTTTTCAAATGGTAATGTAGGTAAGTTAACATACTAATGGAAGGCCATTCAACTGCGCTGAATAAAGATATAATATAAACTTAAATTACAACTGCTTAAACCAAATACATACAAAAGTAAAGTAATACCATTAAAAAAAATAAAGAATTTGAAACGCAGCTTATAGACAAAAAATATTTTGCCTACTTTTTTTTCTTTCTTTTTCATTTATCCTCAAAGTTTTGCAAAACCAATCATCATACTGAACAAATCACAAAAATGTTTAAAGCTTTAATTAAATCCAATATTTTAGCAAAGGCCACACCTTTGGTCAAAACCTCTCCTATTTTTTACTCTAAACAAGCATTTAGCACCACTTTGGTTGCAAAGCACGGTCATCTACATCCGCCAAAGAAAGGTGAAGAGCTACATATAACTTTTGTTTTAAAAGACGGATCTCAGAAAAAATACGAAGTCAGCGAAGGTGACTCTATTTTAGATATTGCACAAGGTAACAACTTAGATATGGAAGGTGCCTGTGGTGGTTCTTGTGCATGTTCTACCTGCCATGTCATTGTTGACCCTGAGTTTTATGATAAAATTCCAGAGCCTACTGATGATGAAGATGATATGTTAGATTTGGCTTATGGCTTAACAGAAACCAGCAGATTGGGATGTTGCATTAACATGAACAAAAACTTGGACAACATAAGAGTGGCTTTACCCCAAATGACTAGAAATGTCAAAAGCTCTGATTTTGAATAAGATATTCCAGTATATCCTTTTTTTATTTGGATTTAACATTTCATTTTTGCTTCAGTAGTAAAAGTCAAAGTGTTTTATTGCAACCAGCTTATTCTGCCTAAATGTAAAAAAACCAATTTCAAACAAACTTGTAAATAAACCAAGTATTTTAGCTCATAGATCATTTTAATTTTTCTTTTCTACAATTAAGCTAGTTTTGATGTTTGGCTTCTTATATTTCATGCTTTTATATTTTGTTTTTTCTCTAAAAAAGAAAAAAATGACCTTGATCACAGCTTTAAACCTATAAAAGATATTGCAAGCAATAGCTTGTAGTTATATATATTCCGTTTTCTTATAATCACCCTCTAATTTATTTTACTTCATTCTAGCTGTAGTAGCAGCTCTTTAAACAAAGCAGCGGCCCATCTGTATGCTTTGCTAGTTTTTATCGGTAAAAAAGGTTTTACAAATTTGGTAGCGGGTTACAAAAAGATTACAAAAAAAAATTAAATGGTATGATAAAGCACTCCACCTGGGGGTCGAACCCAGAATCTCTTGATTAGAAGTCAAACGCGTTGCCATTACGCCAGCAGAGCTACTTATCTACAAATTATTTTGATGTTTAATATGCAAAATTTTTAAGTTATAACGACACCACTAGCAAAGAGCTTGTAAAATACTGTGCCATTTTATTGAGGTCGGGGTTTAATATGCACGTGTGTGCCGTGTGCTAAGTTTTTCAGAAGAGTTTGCTACATCTGTGAGCTTTTAAGCTAGAAACAGCAGCCTTTATTAACGGCCATGCAAGAAAAAAAAAACACAGACATCCTGCCTGATTACACCCTCAAGAAGTCATTATAAAAAAGAATATACTGTTCTCTTTTTTCTTTTCCTTTAACACTGCATTTCACACAGTATATTCACTATTTTTGCCTTTGAAAAAGCAAACGTTTTCATTTTTTTTTTTTTCAGAAGCAATAATGTGACTTATTTTCGCGCCGTTTAAATAAATGGATGTTCATGTATTTCTCCAGTCATGTCAGACAATTTTGAGTATATAACAATATTTCATCTACAGTTTTTTTTTCCATACAAAATATTCCGCTTCTTTCTTTAAAAAAAAAAAAAAAGTTCTATAAAGTTTCATGTAAAACCTTAAGTACAATATTTTAATTTTTAAAAAAATAATACTTATTTATCAGCATAAAAATATAAATAATGCTACAAAACCCTTGAACATCATACGAAACAGAGCTTAGAAAATAAAACATAAAAAAGAATTTATCCTTCAGGCTTATTCAAAACTTTTTTTTCTTTATTCCAAGTGCCTTTTAAACGATGATTAGAAAGTATAAAATTAGTATCATAAAAAAAGTTGCTTATTCATCAAGCACTCAAATACCAAACTTGAAAAAATTACCTGTTCCTAGACTTCTAAAAGAAAAGCTTGATGATTACATAATTGGCCAAAACAATCCTAAAAAAATATTAAGTGTAGGTGTTTACAACCATTACCTAAGAATTAAAGACCGTAAAGATAAAGAACAGCATTTGATACAACTTGATTTATTGAGGTCGAGATACAATGCAGAAAAAGAGAAACTGGAAATAGCCAAAGAAAGAGCCAAAAATGATTTTGACTACAGCAAACAAAATGACAGTGAGCCAGTCACACAGCCCTCAACGACTGCAGAGTTTGAAATAGGATTGAAATCAATGAAATCTAGAGTCAATGATTTGCAAAATCAGTTATCCCATCCGGATTTTGAGCTTCAGCTTGGAAAGTCGAATATCATGCTTATTGGTCCCTCTGGGTCCGGTAAGACCATGCTAACAAGCACAATGGCCAAACACTTGCATGTTCCTATTTCTATAAGTGACTGTACTCAATTAACCCAAGCTGGTTATACAGGAGATGATGTGCAAGAAGTGATCAAGCGTTTGCTTATTAACAGTAACTACAACAAAGAGCTTTCTGAGATGGGAATTGTTGTTTTGGATGAGGTTGATAAGCTTGCCAGAAACAAAACAAGCAAGTCCGGATTTTCTGGTGGAAAAGATGTGTCAGGGGAAGGTGTGCAGCAATCTTTGCTCAAATTGATAGAAGGGCATCAAGTTGAATTTTATTTAGATAGACCAGTTGATTCACAAGAAGCTGAGCGCCAACTAAAGAAAACCGGTGTGCACTCTCCAATGACTATTCGTGAGCACTACACTATTAACACTGATCATGTTCTATTTATACTGTCTGGTGCTTTTGTTGGGCTGGATAGAATAGTTTATAAAAGGTTGAACCCGGATATGTCCGAAGAAGACTTGAATAACATTTCTTCTTTTGAATTTATGACTAAGCCAGATGGTGTTACCAAAATTTCAACCCTGTCATTGGTGCAACCTGAAGATCTAATCACTTTTGGTCTTATTCCTGAAATGATCGGTCGTGTTCCTATAGTTACCGCTTTGGATCCTTTGCAGGAAAAAGACTTGTTTAACATTTTAAGCAAACCAAAAAACTCTTTTATAAAACAGTATGAGTATATTTTCAGCAAACAAGGAATAACCCTTAAGTTTACTGACAAAGCTTTGAAGAAAATTTCAAAGTGGGCCTTACTCAACAAAACAGGTGCTAGAGGTTTGAAAAGCATCTTAGAACGTATCTTGCTACAATGTAATTACGATTGCCCAGAAAGTGGAATTCGATACATATTAATAAACGAGAAAAATGTCAACTACATAATAAAAGAATCGGGCCATAGCATGGACTTTGGAGAGTGTGAAGAGATCAAGTATTATTCCAGAGCCCAGCAAGACAAATTTATTAGTGATGCCCACAAAGAAGATTCTCAGTTGGGAAAAGAGCTCGACAAAAAGTTCATCACAGCATCAAACAACTTCTAAACTCATGAGCCAAAGCTCTTTATGGCTTGTTATTTAAAAAAAACAAAAAAAAAAAAGATAAAAATAAAATAAAAAGTTTGTATTTTGTGTATATAATTGATTAAAAGTATAAACTTTTTTGATCTTAATTATAAGCCTCTAGTTGTTGAAACTAGGAATATTCCAGTGGTTTTAATAAAGTATCAGACTGATTGAAACTTTACTATTTTTTTTTTCTATTTGTTAGAAAATTGATTCTATCATTTTCATTATTGGTTTTTCACATTTGTTTTTGGTTAGCTAGGTATTTGAAAAAATACTTTTTAATGTGATTGCTACTCTATGTTTTTTTTTCTTTTTTTAAAAATGCAAGTTGAAATGCAAAAATTAGATTATAGAATGTTACTAATTTTTTATCTAAAAAAATTTATTTTATTTTGTACAAGGTCTGCTGCTATGCTTTTTCTGAACTAATCAGCCAACTGCAGTAAAGTGAATAAAAGCAAGTCTCCTGGACTAGCATAATCATTGTCCACTAATGACACTAAAACATAGTCGTCTAAAACATTACCCAAAACATTGGCAGCCTTGGAAGCTTTAGTAGACAATTCATCTTTGGCAGCAGCTTGTTTTTTCAAAGCTGGTTCTTCATCTGCTTCTGAATGCTTGTTTGTTGAAGTAGCTGCTTTAGAGACTTTTTCTTTTTTGACATAAACTGGATTTTCACTAATCGACACAAAGTTGTTTTTCCACTCTTTGATGATGGCAAACAATTCATCTCTCCACATCAAAAACGAGTTTTTTTCGACAATGGTTGTAGTGACAATCTCTCTACCTGGGAAACAACCCCATGTAACAGCTGTAGGTTTAGTGCAACCATGGAAACATTGGCAGTACATTTTCTTGCAGAAGTCTGGTAAGTTATCTTTGTATTTTTTCAAGACTAAAGAGTTGTCAATGTCTGTCTTTTTGGTGACATCAGAAACCATTACCCTTATTTGACCGTCATCTCCTTTATAAATAAATACTTCGTCTTGGGAATCGCTTACCAAAAAAGTGAAGGTAGAAGTTGTTTTGTCGTTCATCAATTCCAAAAACTCTTTTAGTTTTCTCTTTGGTAACAAAAACTCAATGTATTGTTTTTGATAGACATATCCCAGATTTGGGCCCCAACCCAAAACAGGGTCAGAACTTGAAACACCATTTGCTTTTGGCTGAGAATTAACTGTTAAAATACCACCTTGGTTCAAAGATATCAATAATCTCAACAGTTGCTTGGCTTCCAAAGCAACAGATGTGTCACACCACGGTAAAGATCTTAAATCCCCCTTTAAGTAGTTAATAATCAAATCCCCTAATTCTTTTAGAGATGTTGGTGTTCCCCATACACTTAACGATTTAGACTCAGATTGTCTTATTAACTGGGTCAATGACAAATCCAAATTACCAAAAGCTGGTGAAGATGAGTCACCAAATCTACCATTAGGGAATTCATCATCAATTAGATCAGGATCAAACTTGTGGTCAGCTTCAAGTAACTCATCTTCGTAATCAATGTCTGAAAATTCGCTGGAAGAAGATGATCCTGATGAGGCAGAAACTGAAGTTGTTGGTACAGGTGTAGCTAGTTTGCCTTCATTGAAACTAGATTGTCTTCTGGCTTTTTCTTTTTTGCTTTTCTTTTTTCTTTCAACATAAGTGAAAGGTCTAGATCTCCAGAAAATAGGTTGTATTTCGTTTTCCTTGTTTGTGTTTACAATCAAACCAGCAGTTAACGGCAAAATTCTCTTTCCCAACAATCTCTCAAGTTCTTTCAAAATAACAAAAGATCCTTTTTCCAAATTCATGGTGTAAAAATGTAAGTGCTTTACATATCCTGATTTGAAAAGTTTCAGGCACATGTTAGCAACATAGTTAGTGGCCAAAGTTCTTAGGGCTTCGTCATCTTGCTGGACAGGCTTCAAGACATCGTTCAGCTCAGTTGGCACATCAATTTGGCACCAGTTGCATCTTCTCAAAAATGAATCGTAAGAAGTGATTGGCATGATCCCTGGAATAATGTGAACATAATCTGGAACGCCGGCTTCTCTCACTCTTCTGCACCAATCAATAAATAAGTCAGAATTGTAAAACATTTGAGTGATAATAAAAGTAGCACCCAAATCAACTTTCTGTTTCAAGTACTTGATCAAAACGTCTGGATCAGTTTCTTCTGGATGGCCTTCTGGATAAGCAGCAACACCAATGCAAAAGTGATCGCCATATTTTTCTTTAATGTACTTGATTAAGTCTACTGCGTGCTTGAACGGAAACTCTTTTTGAGAAGTAGATGATTCAGATCCTTCTTTTGTATCTGAGCTTTCTTTAATTTGTCTGGGAGGATCGCCTCTTAAAGCTAGGATATTTTGGCATCCTGACAAATAAGCTTTTTTCAAAGCAGCATCGATTTCTTTAATGGTCATGTTTGTGCAAGTCATGTGCATACAAGAATCTAAATTCAAAGCTTGCTGGGTTGTGTCAATAATATCATTTGTTTCAGGTGTTTTTGGAATAATTTTCCCAGAAAACTTGGAAATCTCCTTTTTCTTTCTGGTAGCTGAAGGGTTGATGATACCACCTGCATTCCATGTAATATCAATGAATAGCGGGTTGGAGTCTTTGTTCATTTTATCAATACGTTCATACAAGTTGAAAGACCCTTGCAAAGTCTTTGGAACAAAGTATTCGTAAGAAAAAGAAGGAATCTCAAATCCATTCTCTTCTTGAAATTTCGTTATTTTCTCATCAACTTTCATCGTTCTCAAAAAGGGGGTTTTTGGGGGCATTTTGCTTTGCTCTAGTTTTTTCGTAAAAACAAATTAATAAAACTTTCAAGTGACTTTAAGTGATAAATTCGTTCAAAAATGTTGAATATCATGCATTCTTATATGATTTTAAAATTTCTTCCTTGAAATGAATTTGACGAATCAACTTTTTTCACGAACATACATGTCGGGACCATTAATGCTAAAACAACTTTGAACAGTTTTATCTTGCAATGAATCCCCAGCAAATTTTGCTTAAATAATGATAATAATAATGGCGCTCGTTTATATATATATATATATATATATAAATTAACTGTGTAAGTTTTAAAAGCTTGCACATATATGAGTATGTTTGTTTGCCGCTTCTTTGAGAACGCCAGCCACAACGGAGCATGGGCATGTGAAAATGTGCACTGTTAATTTCCTAATAAACCTTGCGCTAACACTTATGCGTGATGATTGCTAATCATGCTTTTGCGGTATAAAGTTCACAGGGTAGAAAAAAAAATGGTGTACGTTTCCATTTTTTTTCTCCACAGTTTTTTTGTGATAGGCCTGCGCATTTGAATTTTTAGATGCGCTTTCGCAATCTTAACAGCCGAATGATCAACAGACAACGGTAACATAGCTCTGCCTGAACTACCAGGCATAGAACACAAGTGTATATAGTGTGTTAAACACAGTTTTGAACAGGTGACTGGGAGAGCTGGGCTTAGCGGTGAAATGCACTCAGGAGCAGCGGCTAAAAGAAATCGACACGTGACTTTGATCATTAATCGGCCGTCTTCGGCGGGCTACTGAAAAAAATAGGCAAAGCCAGAAACGCCGCTATCAGTAAATGGTAGCGTGAGCCTAGTGATTGGTGATATTCCGGACGGATTCGCGGAAGTTTGCACAACCGGAGAAAAGGCAGCTTTGCAAGGCTCAACAGCAAGCAGACCTTAAAAACGAAAGGCTGAGCATCCGGATGGATCAGAAAAATTAAACTTTATAAGCAAAATAGCTGTCAAAGCTCCCCCCATCACCAGGTTGTTGCTTCTAAAGTCGAGCCACCCAAAGAATTCTAAAAAACTTTTTTATTAGAAATCTTGCTTTCTAGCGGGCTCTCAAAAGATCCTTAGTTTATAGCCTGCATGGAAGTGACTGTTTACAAAATTAATTGAGTTTTTGGTAGCGGAACTGAAATAGTTTATTTTTTGCTAATTCTGTCAACTAGAAAACAAACACGGAAAAACAAAGCTCATCAAGGCTACTTGAGTCCACTGTATCCGGCTGCTTTCTTCAAAGCTGCCAATTGTTAGCTGCATTTTCTCGGTTCGCAGGCTGCTTAGTACTTTTTCAAAACTCAATTTAACACGCTTGCATTCTCTTTGTGGCCTTAAACGGCTCGTTATTCTACATTTGGCGCCGCAAGGAGTGAGCCTTATCCCGGTGGCTTAAAAAAAAATTACGCCAAGGCACATCCTAAGCGCGGAAAATATCATCCGTGTGCTAGATCAACACAAAACCCCGTGGACATCGTTTGAAAACAAAAAATGTGCAGGCACCATCAAAACAGTGCTTCTAGTGGGCATTGTGGCGATGCCTTTCCAATCATATCACTCTATGTGCTTAGCTCTAGCTTATTTCCGCATTATATGTCTCAGGAAGCAACTGTTTAATCAACTTAATTAGCTAGCCACAATGGTTTAACCCGTCTCTAAAAGCTTAAAACATCGTACATTTTAGAAGCGAATATTCGTTTTTTTTTTAATAATTTTTTTTTTTTTTTATTTTTTGCACATAATCTTCAACTGGAAAAATAAGCACAGCGCGAAAACAGCAAAAAAATTTTTTTTTTTTTTCAGTTGAAGTGTCTGCTGCAAAATCATAGTGGAAAATTTTGTTGAGAAGTAAAAATGAAAAAAAAAAAAGGAAGAACTTTTAAAAAAAAATAAAATAAAAAGTTTATACATTTAAATTAAAACATCACATTACATTGAAAAGTTGTTTTTGGTTCAAATTTTGTTTTGTTTTTCATGATTGGATGTCATATAGTTATAAACAGACTAATAAAAAAAGAAAAGGAAGGAATAACCCGTAAAGAAATTTAACACTATTAGTTATCTACAAAAGTTATTTAAATAATGTTATCCACTATCAAGAAATCTTTTACCTCTAACATTTCTTTGAAGAATGCCACTAGATTAGCTTCTTCTAAGCTAACTGTTAGAGAAGCTTTGAACAGTGCTATGGCCGAAGAAATGGACAGAGATGATGATGTTTTCATTATTGGTGAAGAAGTCGCTCAATATAACGGTGCCTACAAAATCACCAAGGGTTTATTAGACAGATTCGGTGAAAGAAGAGTTGTTGACACTCCAATTACTGAAATCGGTTTCACTGGTTTAGCCACCGGTGCTGCTTTGAAGGGTTTGAAGCCAATTGTTGAATTCATGTCTTTCAACTTCTCCATGCAAGCTATTGACCACGTTGTCAACTCTGCTGCCAAGACCTACTACATGTCTGGTGGTACCCAAAAATGTCAAATGGTTTTCAGAGGTCCAAATGGTGCCGCTGTTGGTGTTGGTGCTCAACATTCCCAAGATTTCACTGCTTGGTACGGTTCCGTTCCGGGTTTGAAGGTTTTAACTCCTTACTCTGCTTCTGATGCCAGAGGTTTATTAAAGGCTGCTATTAGAGACCCTAACCCAGTTGTTTTCTTAGAACACGAATTACTATACGGTGAAAGCTTCGATGTTACCGAAGATGTTTTAGACCACGACTACACCTTGCCATACTTAGCTAAGACCGAAAAGTCTGGTTCTGATATCTCCATCATCACCTACTCCAGAAACGTTCAATTTGCTTTATCTGCTGCTGAAATTTTGGAAAACCAACACGGTATTTCCGCTGATGTCATCAACTTGAGATCCATCAGACCATTAGACTTAGATGCCATTTTAGCTTCTTTGAAGAAGACCAACCACATGGTTACTGTTGAATCCACTTTCCCTCAATTCGGTGTTGGTTCTGAAATCATTGCCCAAGTTATGGAATCCGAAGGTTTCGACTACTTAGATGCTCCAATCATGAGAATCACTGGTGCTGATGTCCCAACCCCATACGCCAAGGAATTAGAAGACTTTGCTTTCCCAGACCCAGAAACCATTGTTAAGGGTGTCAAGACCGTTTTAGGTGTCAACTAAGTTTAATTTTTTACTAAATAATGACCCAAGCTGTTTTGCATTTTCTTAAATAAAATCATCAAAACAGTTTATCGGATTAAAAATTAACTGACATAATATAGTGAACAAGTAAAATTTATTAGAAAAGAAAGATAAGGAAAAAATTGACATTTTTTTAAAAAACCTAACTTATTGGGTAGTGAAGATAATTGAGTTTTTTTATTTTTCTTTATTCTGGCAATGTCTATGTGCTAATTATACTTTTTCCAAACGAGTAAGAGTTTAATGTAGACTTTCAAGTAATGATAATTAAAAATGATATCAAAATATAAAGAGAAAATAAACGAACTGTTGAGTTCTAGCGTATCCTTTGCGATATAGCGAAAACATATTGCGTGTCTATGGTATAGCAAATGCATCAAAAACAAAGTGGACAATCATTCACAACTGCTTTTTTTTTTGTTTAAAACCCCCGATTTTGATTAGCTAAGAACCTAGAAACCAAAAAAAGATTAATAAGCATTAAGATGATGAACAATTCCATAAAAGAACAGCTTAGATTAACAACAAACATAAGCAAAACTATTTGGCATTTAAACAAAAACAGCCCAATAAAAAAAAAACATAATAATTTGAGATGCTTGTGAGAGAGTATATTTCAGTTGTAAAAATTTTTATCGATAATGGTAAATTTAAAAAAAAAAAAGCAAAAAGTTCATTTACATTATTAGAGGAAATAGTAATGATTATGTTATATGAAGTTTTCTGCACAAAGAGAAAGAATATTAGGTGCCAATATTGTTTGCTAATGAAGTTGTTATAATATTTGTTTACTGTTTCTACTAGTTTGCTTTATGTAACATTAGAATGACTGGGTGAGAGCATGATTTTTAATGTTCAAGCGAACCAAGTAGGACACGGTGTTTGATTATGGCTTTGTCTTTTCATTTTTATACTGTGCGATAAAAAAGGCTGTCTTTAGGTTTTTGTCAACAGAAAAGGGAAAGAAAAAGACGTGTTGGGGTTGAAGTTTATTTTGTTTTATAATATTGAGAAGAAATGCGCTTCACAATGCACTTAATAAACGTTATGAGAATCCTACATGTTCGTTTAAATCTCATTAAAATTTTTGTTAAACCAAAAATAAAATAAAAGTAAATAAGTAATCTGTATTTATATATTCCAAAAATAAATAAAACATTAAATAGTTTTTTTATTATAATTAAAGTTTTTTACTGTTTTAAAAGAGACATTAGGCACATAGTTACACAGTTGTCATGCTTGCGATTAGGGATGAAAGTTCAACAGAAGATCATTAGCTGAGCTTCTTTGCAGTTCTTTAGCTAGCTGACAATGTATATTTAAATTTTTTTTTTTTTTATTTAAAAAAAAAGGAATAAGAAAAAAAAAAAATAAACAAATGATAGTTGTCAAATAAAGTGATTTGCTTTTAAGGATATATATATTTTTTTAAAAAATTTTACATAACAAACCTAATCTTATAGATTTAGAGCAAAAAAGAAACTACCCAACAAAGCCTGTACCAGCCAAATATAATAGGATTTTTTTTGTTGTAGCATAACTAGGACATCATGAAAGTACTGGCTAAAAAAGATAAGCCACAGTTCTATCTTTTGGTCCTGTTGTATTTCTTGCAAGGTCTTCCTTGTGGGCTGACATATGGATCAGTACCTTTCATTTTAAAAACATTAACATCGAGTGGAAATGAAGAATCAGCAAGCAAAGCCCTGAGTCTCACACAGATTGGTATTTTTTCAACGGCAACATATCCATATTCATTTAAAATACTGTGGTCCCCAATTATAGATTCATTTTACAGCAAAGAAATCGGAAGAAGAAGAACATGGATTATTCCATTGCAGTTTATAATTAGTTTCATATTTTTATATTTAAGTATGAGCAAAACTATTTTTGGTTTGAATAGTGGAAACATTGAACAAATTGATTTAGCTTCGCTGACTTTTTGTTTTTTGACTTTGATCTTTAGTTGTGCCACCCAAGACATTGCTGTTGATGGGTGGGCTTTAGAGATTTTGAGTGAAGAGAGCTTGAGTTTTGCATCAACAGCGCAAACATTGGGTTTGAACATAGGATACTTTACCAGCTTTACTTTGTTTTTGTATTTAAGATCTGGAAAATTTTTGAACGCCAAAATATCAGTTATGCAATACTTTAGATGGTGTTCAATTACTTATTTGCTTGTAACGCTCTACATTGTGTTTTGCACCAAAGAAGACATGAACCCTGACTCTGGATTCAGCAAAGATCTTGAGACCAATAGCCAAAAGCAAAATTTGATAATGCTTCACAACGAAGAAGAAAAAGTCATGGAGGCTGAATACGTAACATCAGACAGTGTGAATAATCAAGATCACTCATTGAAAACAGTATTTCAAAACTTCAAGCACATAATCAGCTTGTCCAATGTTCAAACACTGATCTTTATCCATTTGGTTTCCAAGTTTCCATTTCAATGCAATGATTCAGCAACTCATTTAAGGCTACTAGATAAAGGTTTTAAAAGCGAAGATTTGGCGATAAGTGTACTTGTCAATTTCCCATTGGAAATGGTTTTTGGTTATTATGTAGGTAAGTGGTCTTCTCAAGCTACCGGCAAAGACAAATCTGCCATTACAAAAAAATACCAGAACCGCATGCTCAAAGTTGTTTTAGGAGAAAACGGCTGTTTGACTCCTTGGCTTCTTGGATACTTAGGAAGATTGGTTTTGGGTTCTATTTTGGGAAGCATGGTTGTGTACATGTATCCTAAAGACGATAATAAGTTACCAATGTGGTACTTCTTGATGATAGTTGTTCACAATTTATCTACTAGTCTAATGAACACTGTCCAGTTTGTCAGTATTTGTTCTTTCCATACACAAATTGCTGACCCAAAAATTGGAGGCACGTATATTACCCTGCTGAACACATTTAGTAACTTGGGTGGAACATGGCCAAAAATCATCATTTTAAAAATGATCGACTATTATACAGTGAAAACCATTTCCGGTGGAAAAGAGGTTATAGAAAAAGATGGTTATTTTAAAGTTAACATGATTTCCATTTGCATTGGCATTGTGCTATACTTTAAGTTTATAAAAAAAAACATTATTAAGTTGCAAAAACTTCCAAAGAATACATGGAGAAAGGAATAAAGCAAAAAATATGACACTTTTTTTTTTATTGATGAACAATTCTAAAATTTATGTGAGCTATGCATGTATATATCGATTTATACTCAAGATTCAGTACACTTTTACTGTTTTTTTTTTTTTATTATTTTAACAAAATATGTGCAGTCTGTACGAGATGTAGCAATCAAATGTAGTTGTAATAGATCGAATAGCCTGACAGGTACCCCCACAAAAACCCAGTGACAATTTCAGTGTTTTGGTGGAAATCATTCAGTACGGTTATCATGATGTTGTATCCATAGAGAACCAAAAGAGTTCCTGCAATTGCGTTCGTGGCTGTTTTCAATGTTTTTCCAAGTCTCAAGCTTGAGTTGTATGAAGAGCCGTTCAAAACAAAAACCTCCATTCCTATGACCCAGCACATCAAACTTAGGAAAAACAAATGACCACTTAAGTCGTGGCCGCTGACCCAAGCTCCGTTCAGCTTTCTGCAAAGATGCACAGTTTTTACAGAAAGGGCCATTTTAGACTTAAGTCTGGGGTCCGAAATGTCATATTTGCATTTTCCACCAGAGTAATATGACACTAGATCTGTCAAGCTGGGGCTATTAAAAAATGGAAATGCTGAAACAATGGTTATGTACCAAACAGTAAAAACTTGGAAAAATCTTGTAAAAAAACCTGGTGTTTTATAGTTAGAGTTCAAACGGTTAACAAATATTAGAGGAAACACCCATATCAGCCCTTTCTTGATGAACAAGTAGTTCATCAAATTCCTTTTAGAGTAGTAAAACAAAAATCTCAAGACTTTGTACTCGGCTAGTTTAATTGTGTCGCCAAAATATACAACATTTAGTGTTAGTGAAAAAATGGTTATTAGTGGTGTGTACACACATAGATAGTCTTTAAATCTTGTTTTCTTTTTGACTATTAAGGGATCATTCTCGCTGTCAATCTCCTCGCTGCTTCTCGATGCGCTGTCGTTTCTTATTATTATTTTGGTTTTTTTGTTTTGAACATGCATTGTACGGCTGCTGATGTTTGTAAGGTTGAGTTCCCTCGTTTTCGGTGTGCCGGTTGCTGTGCGTGCTTAGATTAATTGCAATTGGATTCTGTCTGGCCCATCTACTATCCAATAACTGCAACTGAAAACTGAATTAGAAAAAATAATGAAAGAAATTGATACACTTGCACTCTTTCAATGTGTGTCTACTGTTAGCTGATTGTTAATTTTGAGTGAAAACTAACTTTGACTCTTCTTTTTTTAAAAAAAAATGTGCATGTTTAAGTAGACTTTAATCCTCTGCGCCGTTTACACGATACGCCAGCTGGACAGCGTTTGGTTTCTGCTTTTTTTGCTGTTACCGCGCCACATGGCTGGCCAGTATTTGGTAGCAGAAAAGGTAGTAGCAGTGCACAAGGCATGCGTCGAAAGGGTTCCGTCATACATCGTGCTAAACATGCAAGATCTGACATATGAAAAACTTTGCCTTTAAGTAGTAAAGTTTGTTTACATATTGAAAATCTAAGCTTTAAATTAAAAATAAATTATTTTAATAAAAAAAGTAAAACACTTCAACTTTTATTAAATTATATCTAAAATGTAAACTTAGACACAGTTACAACCGGCCAAGAACTGTGTAGCGGCAGGCACAGGCATGTTTTGTTTTTTTTTTTGTTGTTTAACATGATTTTGTTCAGTTTTTGTCGCCTGGATATCCCAGCATGCCTGTTTCCTCTGAATCAGTGCCAAAGTGGCTGAAGGCTCAGATGGGCCACTGAGAAGATATTGTAGGAACCAAGCATAACAGTCAACTTTGCTTATCAGCCAATAGAAAGCTTTTTTTGCTACCCTCTACACGTATCGACAGAGACCGTGCACAACACCATTCATAGAACACACACCAGCGCGCATACACGATGTCCACAGAAAACCAAGCAGAAGTGCCCGTCCAGGACATGACCCCACCCTCACGGTTCGAGGTGGAGATAGAATTTGTGAACGCTCTGTCGAACATCAACTACGTCAACTACCTGATAAAAAACAGAAACCTGCTGGAGGATGCGAGTTTTCTGAGATACATGCAGTACCTGTACGTGAGCTACTGCTGCAACATAGAGTTCAAGAAGTATATCATCTACCCGAATTGCCTGGTTTTTATCAAGCTTGTTGTTGACAACATAAACGAGGACGGCAAGATCACGTCCATTGACAGAGTGCTCCAGGACGTTAATGACCCGAAGCTGTTTGCAGGCATGTACGACGTTTTCAAAAACAGGTAGCGGCACAGAGCCCATAAGCGGCCTTATGATCTCCTCCACGTGAGCAAGATATACGCGCCTTTCCACCCTCCCAAGCCTGAGGAGAACCAACTCCTTTAACGGAGCGCGCTGCGTGCCTTTTGCTTGCTGTGGCGCCTATGTATCGATGAAGTCATCCTTTTGTGACTCACTTAAACACACTAATTACTTTTTTTTTTTTTTTAAACTTCTGCAAGCGGTAATTTAACTAATAGGCGCTCAAATCACACTTTTTTTTTTTTTTTTTTTAACACTTGCCCATACTTCCCTTGCATATTGAATGCAATGAGAAAAAAAAAAAAAAAAAATAGTTTCGTCACTAGCGGTTGCTCTCAGTATATAAACTCAATGAGTCGTGAATGGATGATTGATGGACGATCGATTTTTACTAAGCTTTTATTTTCGGCGTTCTTTCATTTCGCTCTCATCTCATCTTCTCATGATGGGCATTAAAACAGAATTTGAAATTAAAACCCAAGAAGGTTAACAACCAACACACACATTCATTTCGAAAACATGTCTCAAAGACACACTTTAAGGGATACTGAATCCCACATCTTGCCAGACTCCAAAAACAAGATTTTGGTTGCTAACAGAGGTGAAATTCCAATCAGAATTTTCAGAACCGCCCATGAACTTTCTATGTCCACCGTTGCTATCTACTCTAAGGAAGACAGATTGTCGATGCACAGACTGAAAGCCGATGAGTCCTACTTGATCGAAGGTGACACTCCAGTAGGTTCCTACTTGAATATCGACAACATCATCAAGATCGCCAAGGAACACAAAGTCAACTTCATCCACCCTGGTTACGGTTTTTTGTCTGAAAACTCTGAACTAGCCAGAAAATGTATTGAAAACGATATCATCTGGGTTGGTCCTGATCCAGAAATCATCGACTCCGTTGGTGACAAGGTTTCTGCCAGAAACTTAGCTGACAAGGCCAATGTTCCAACTGTTCCTGGAACTCCAGGTCCAATCTCAAGTGTTGAAGAAGCTGAAGCTTTTGTCGCTGAATACGGCTACCCTGTCATCATCAAGGCCGCTTTTGGTGGTGGTGGTAGAGGTATGAGAGTTGTCAGAGAAGGTGAATCCATAGGTGAAGCTTTTGAAAGAGCCACTTCTGAAGCCAAGTCCTCCTTTGGTAACGGTACTTGTTTCATTGAAAGATTTTTGAACAAGCCAAAGCATATTGAAGTCCAATTATTGGCTGACAGATACGGAAATGTTGTCCACTTGTTTGAAAGAGATTGTTCTGTTCAAAGAAGACATCAAAAAGTTGTTGAAGTTGCTCCTGCGAAAACTTTATCTAAGGAGCTAAGAGACAACATTTTGGAAGATGCTGTTAGACTAGCCAAAGTTGCTGGCTACCAAAATGCCGGTACTGCTGAATTCCTTGTTGATGACCAAGGAAGACACTACTTCATTGAAATCAACCCTAGAATTCAAGTCGAACATACTATCACTGAAGAAATCACTGGTATTGACATTGTTGCTTCTCAAATCCAAATTGCTGCTGGTGCATCTTTGGAAGAATTAGGTTTATCCCAAGAAAACATCACTACCAGAGGTTTTGCTATTCAATGTAGAATTACCACTGAAGACCCAGCTAAGAACTTCCAGCCAGATACCGGTAGATTAGAAGTATACAGATCAGCTGGTGGTAACGGTGTTAGATTAGACGGTGGTAACTCTTACGCCGGTGCTATTATTTCTCCTCATTACGACTCTATGTTGGTTAAATGCTCTTGTTCTGCTTCCACTTATGAGATGACCAGAAGAAAAATGTTAAGAGCTTTGATTGAATTCAGAATCAGAGGTGTTAAGACCAATATTCCGTTCTTATTAACTTTGTTGACTCACGAAGTCTTTATGTCCGGTGACTACTGGACCACTTTCATTGACGATACTCCTGAATTGTTCCAACTGCACATGTCTCAAAACAGAGCCCAAAAGTTGCTACACTACTTAGCCGACCTAATGGTCAATGGTTCTTCCATCAAGGGTCAAGTTGGATTGCCAAAGTTATTGAGCGATCCTATCATTCCTGTTTTAGATGATGCTCCAGCTCCAACTCCGGAAAATGTTGCTCAACTACAAGGTTGGAGACAAGTTTTGTTAGCCGAAGGTCCAGAAGGATTTGCCAAAAAAGTCAGAGAATTCAAGGGAACTTTGATCATGGACACCACCTGGAGAGATGCCCATCAATCCTTGTTAGCAACAAGAGTCAGAACTGCTGATTTGGCTGCTATTGCTCCTACCACTGCTGTTGCCTTGAACGGTGCATTTGCTTTAGAATGTTGGGGTGGTGCCACTTTTGATGTATGTATGAGATTCTTACACGAAGACCCATGGGAAAGATTAAGAACCTTGAGAAAATTAGTTCCTAATATTCCTTTCCAAATGTTATTGAGAGGTGCCAACGGTGTTGCTTATGCTTCTTTACCAGACAATGCTATTGAACACTTTGTCAAGCAAGCTAAAGACAACGGTGTTGATATTTTCAGAGTCTTCGATTCTTTAAACGACATCGAGCAATTAACTGTTGGTGTTACTGCTGCCAAGAAGGCTGGTGGTGTTGTTGAAGCTACCATTTGCTACTCAGGTGATATGTTGCAAAAGGGTAAGAAGTACAACCTAGATTACTACTTAGAAATTGTTGACAAGGTTGTCGAATTAGGCACTCACATTTTGGGTATCAAGGATATGGCTGGTACCATGAAGCCTGCTGCTGCTAAGTTGTTAGTTGGTTCTATTAGAGCTAAGTACCCAGACTTACCAATCCACGTCCACACTCACGATTCTGCTGGTACCGGTGTTGCTTCTATGTGTGAAGCCGCCAAAGCCGGTGCCGATGTTGTTGACTGTGCCACCAACTCTATGTCTGGTATGACCTCTCAACCATCTATTTCTGCTTTATTGAACTCTTTAGACGGTGAAATCAACTGTAACTTGAACTTAAACTATGTCAGAGAAATCGATTCCTACTGGGCCCAAATCAGATTACTATACTCTTGTTTCGAAACCGAGTTAAAGGGACCTGATCCAGAAGTTTACTTGCACGAAATTCCAGGTGGTCAATTAACCAACTTGATTTTCCAAGCCCAACAATTAGGTTTAGGTGAACAATGGTTACAAACCAAGAAATCATACAGAGAAGCCAACTACTTATTAGGTGATGTCATCAAGGTTACTCCAACCTCTAAAGTTGTTGGTGATTTAGCTCAATTTATGGTTACCAACAAATTATCAAGCGAAGATGTTTTACAATTGGCTGACACATTAGATTTCCCAGCTTCTGTCTTAGATTTCTTAGAAGGTTTAATTGGTCAACCATACGGTGGTTTCCCAGAACCATTCAGAAGCAAAGTCTTGGCCAGAAACAAGAGAAGAAAATTGGATCAAAGACCTGGTTTGTTCTTAAAGCCATTAGACATTGATGCTGTTAGAAGCGAGTTAGTCGAAGAATACTCTAACGTTGGTTTAACCGGAAAGGAAATTGATGAATGCGATGTTGCCGCTTATATTATGTACCCTCAAGTTTACAAAGACTTCAGATCTGTTAAAGAGCAATACGGTGACTTGTCTGTTTTACCAACAAGATGCTTCTTAGCTCCACCTCCACTTGGTGACGAATTAAACGTTACAATTGAAAAAGGTAAGACTTTAATCATTAAGCCTCAAGCTGTTGGTGAATTAGACCCTGTTACCGGTAAAAGAGAAGTTTACTTTGAATTGAACGGTGAATTAAGAAAAGTTTCTGTAGCTGACAAAAACGCCAATATTGAATCCAAGGCCGCTAGACCAAAAGCTGATCCAGGTTCCAAGAGTCATGTTGGTGCTCCAATTTCAGGTGTTGTTGTTGAAGTTAAATCCAAGGTTGGTGATGAAGTCAAGTCTGGTGATTGCATTGCTGTTTTATCTGCTATGAAAATGGAAATGGTTATTTCTGCTCAAATGGATGGTAAGATCACTGAAATCTTTGTTAAAAACGGAGAAAATGTTGATGGTAGTGACTTGATTGCTATTATTGAATAAGTTATAAATAAAACAGAATACTAAAAAAAAAAAAAAAAAAGTATGTACATATTAATTACTTTATATAGGTGAATACAGTTATAAAATAACAAGAAATAATTATTTTTTAAAAAAAAAGAAATCATTTGAAGGAAAACTACACAAGCTTTGAGTATCTACCTTCCTCTTCAAGGATAAGATTGCTATTATGCCAGCCTGTCTTCTTATTTTTTTAAAAAAAAAGTGTGAACGATCAAGTTGTTGAAGGCGAATGATTCCCATGCGTACCCTTGCTTATCCATACAGCCTTTTTGAAGAATAGTTGATCCAGAGCTCATTTTTTTCACCAGAATACAGACCTAACAAATCTTTCATTGGTTCTTCTCCCATTGGAATAAAAGAGTTATTTACATACATGAATAAATCTGAGGGTGCTTCAAGAGATTTTATAAAGTCATTGAAGGTTACGATTTGTTCATCTTCAACGGTATATTTGATAAATTTGGGTAAGCTTTTTGGGGTATTTGAGGTTGCGGCAAAATATATTTTGTAAACATTCATAGTAATCTGTGGTGCGGTTTTTATAATGATTGTGAACTGCAGTGAAACGCCAAACGCTACGTCTTCAATATTGAGCTGGCTATTACTCGTTTTTCTGCTTTGTTAATCACTGTGCATTATTTCATTATTACTTTTAAGTTGAAAAGGGAGAGGGGGATTTTTCCCCTTTCTTACTGGTCATGCGCCAGCGTGAATGCGTGAACTTATTTAACGCGATAAAAAATCAGTAAAAAGTTAAAAAAAAAAACAGCTACCATTTTCATTAGGTAATTCAGGCATCTGATAAGCTCATAAGCAATATATATAAGTCTCGGTATATATATGAATACATGGGTTATTTAATTAATCTCTACTTTTCGTGGTTAACATAAACAAATGGCTTCTTGCCTTTCAAATTAATACCATCTTTGATTTTTTGAAGTATGGCTTCATCGGAGTCAGTTTTGACATTCCATTCAATGACCTCGTAATCTTTGGCGTTTAGCTTTATTTGCTGGGAGTCATAAAGGCCAGTAAGAACCTGGAAGTATTTTTGCTTCAAAATAGAGTTGTCAGCAAACTGTTTAGTTATCCACAAACCCAAATAAGAAATGTTTTTGAATATAAAAGAAACAGTGCTGGCTGTAACTCCTTTCAAAGACATACCTCCATAAGTAAAAACTTTGGCATCGTTAGATAGTTTTCTTTCAATTCCACTTACTGAACCACCACCAACTGAGTTGATTGCCATAACAAACTCGTTGTTTTCGTGGTCAAAAGTTTTTTTGAAGTCTTTAGCAAACTCTTTGTTTTGGTTTTCCGATTCCGTGATGACATAGTCGGTTTTTGAGTCATTTTTCAGCTCTTCAATAAAAGCTTTTGTTTCATCAGGAGTTGCCCTGTCTCTGACAATGGACACAGTTTTTAGCTCACAGGCCATTTCCGTTTTCAAGTTAATCTTTTTGTCAATGACAGCATGGTCGCTATGAACTATTTGAGCAAAAAGCTTGGAAACCTGAGAATTACCGGCGTTGGCAAAGCAAAAGTAATTTGGGGTTTGCTTGACTTGGTATCTTTTGTATGCTTCTTTTTGAAAAGCTTCAGCAAACCAAAGTGCAGTGCAGCCATTTACAGCAGCTGTGGCTGCTTCTAAAATACCGAACCCTCTTTTGTTGTCCAATGTCAAGTCTACGCCTGAGTGAAGTCTTAGGTAATCTCTTTTGTTTTTAGTGATTTGTGCATCGTCAGATTCAATGTCATTTGGAGCAATGATTTTGTAGTCGCACCAGGTTCCAGCATTGCCAACTCTTGGAACAATAATGTCTCCTATGCTGAACTTGTTACCATCATAGTCTTCAATGATTTCGTCCTTTTCGTTTAGAAATGAGTGAATCTGGAACAGACCCTCGTTCCCAGCTATAGAGAAGGGCGTTTTGCCGGTGCGCTTAACAACCTTTTTGTTGTAAGCACCGTAAACACCATCGATTTGGTTTTTGTCTGAAGGGTTTATTGGGAAGGCTATAGTTTTCAACAAAACCTTGACTTTCATTCTGCTGGGATATATCAGCTTGGTGTCGCTGTCACTGGCAGAGGACGTTGGCCTTATGGGGTAGTACAGCTTTGTGGAAGAGGTCTCGACCTCGATGTTGTCAGCTGTCGATACGCTTCTGTCCAGCTTCTGATGGTAGATGATGTTTTTGATTGCTTTTGGGACTTCCTGGAAAGCACCTGGGCTTTTTATGTCAAAAAGGTGGTTGTTGTTCAGGTACGAGCCTGCGTTTTTGAGTGTTTTCGAAAGCTTCAGCATTTTCAGCGGGTGTTTTTTTCTGGTATGGGAGGTGTTTTGGTACTAAGCCGTGATTATATCTTTAGCAGAGTTAAAGCAGGGAATGGACATGTGTTTGCAAGGATTAAAATATCGACGTCTTTAAATGTAGCGCATTCGCTCTATCTGCGCTAACAACGGCAAACCCCTGCAACCATAATATTTTAAAACATCAATAAACTAATCCCCCTTCTAAAAGCGCTCCACAACACTCTTTGGCAATTCAGCCGGATCCTACAGTGCTTTACGTCCCACCAGGGGGCGTGTTTGTTTGGGTGCCAGCGGGGCTTAGCACCCGTTTCTGGCTCTTGCCATAGGGAGACCACTGTTCGGACATTGCTAACGCAGAATATGCTGTTCAGAAACAGGAGCACGCTTAGCGAAGGTGAAAAGGGAAAGAAAAAAAAAGGAAGTGAAATATTGTCGTTTGTTTCCCACCAGTATATGCATACGGGTTTTTTTTTTCTGCTATTTTTTTTTTTTTTAAAAAAGAGTATGAAGTTAGCTATGAGATGGACTGGATGTGCTTCGGATGTGGAGAAGCATGCCGCCACCTTCTTTATTTTCAGCACTTGAATTATTGCTCTTGCAATTCAGATAATCACCAACACTTTGACAAACCACCAAAACTTCGACAAACAATCAGCCATGTCCCATCTGGATAGCATGGATATCAACAATGCCGACTCCATTGAAAAGGCAATAGTTGCTACCTACAACAACGGAGACCAAGACGAAATCACAAAACTAAGACTTTTGATTGAAGCACAAGCATCAAATAGCCAATGGAATGCTGAAACTCTTTTACCGCTGACCAAAAGAAAGTTTTTTGAAGACATGGATCTAACCTCTCTTTGCTACAACCTTCCCTACAAGATTTTGTCGGTGATAGGAAAAAACTACAACAGCAGTAAAATGCTAACAACAAACAGCTACATCAGACCCATGATATCTGTCATTACAAACATCATTGAGTCCTCAAACATCAACATCGATGTTACCTTAAGCATGATTGACTACCTGAACAACTTATACACCTTGCCGACAGATGACGAGCTCGTTTGCAGGCTGCAATTCCACATTCTGCATGAGGTCGTGGTCAACACCATCAAGCGCATCCAAGCAGTTGATTTTGATTTTCCACAGCTGCTTAAAGTAGTAGTCACCAGCTATTTGAAGTTTTTCATCAGAATAAGCAAAGCTGTTCTGGACCCTTTTTTCTTGCTAAAAAGAGCCTTTTTGTTTGTTAGAGACTTTTTACCACCTCAAAGTGTTTCTGAGGATGAAGACTCGCTGGACGCTATAAAAAACATTTTGCCCATGTTTTTGTTCAAGTCTTTTGAAATTATTGTTTCATCCAAAGAAAGCTTTACTTTGCTAGAGCCAAAAAAGAAAGAATCATTTAAAAAAATTGGCTCAATGTTTTACGAGCTGGCCCTTTCTTTTGACATAGATTTTGAGCAAGAAATAGAAACTTTGGACAAAGAATGCCAGAAGTTCGTTGATGCTTACAACGAGAACTGCAAAGACAAATCCGATGACGAAGTACAGGAGTATTTATACCATTTGGCTGTAGTTCAAGATTCAACACCTGGAGCTTTGAAGCTTGACTACAAAACGCTACTTTATTTGTATTTGACAAATGGCGCAGACGAAGAGAACCAGCCTGAAGTTGGATTGACAACATTGCTGATATCATTGTTTAAAATTAATGCATTTTACACTGCAAATGACTACAATAATCCTGTCATTTTCAATGGCGTCATTACAGCCAAGCTGCTAAGCATTAAAGACAAAACAGAAATATCAAATATTCCAGAAAAAATCATTACGCAAATTTTGCAGCAGCTGTCTTTTGAAGGTGAAAGTGGTGTGGCAACAGCTAAACACATCTTAAAGTTAATGCCATATAAATACCAGATTTGGTATTGCCTAGACACAGTTCAGGAATGCCCTCTTCCAGAAGTCCGAGCCTTATTCTGGAAAGATGTTATTAACGAAGTGATCAGACATAACGATAGAGAAAACTGGATCAAAGTTTGCAATGCAGCCGATATAGAAGTTTTAAAGTATACCGAAGACGATCATGAAGATGAAAATGAAAAAATTAGTCAAAAATTTGTTATTGACTGTATGTTAAAGTTTTTGCAAAAGTTCAAAGCTTTAGAAAAATTTGAGCAAAACTTGAACGAGTTAGTTGACCTTTATGAACAATTAAAAGTGACGAATGAAGATTCTGATTCTGAAACAGAAATATAGTTTAATTAAATATATATACATCAGATTTTGTTTATTTAAAAAGAAAAACAAAAAAATCGGATTGTTATTTTTGTAAATCTTTTGCCTGAAACTCACCAAAAAAAACAAAGAACCCAACCCCTTCGTTTTTAGCTTTTTTATTTGTTTCTAAAACCACTTCTTCGCTATCATCAATAAACGGATCCTCCAAATCGTATTTACCAACCAAAGCTTTTCCTTTCAATGTGGAAACACGCTTTTTAGGAACTGGTTCTTCAACAACATTGGATGCGTTTTTCGGGAGGTTGCTGTCGTCATCTAGTTCCACTTCATCGTCTTCGTCGTCATCATCATCTTCGTCGTCATCATCATCGTCGTCATCCTCATCATCTTCATCATCATCGTCTTCGTCGTCGAGATCATCAGCGTCAACATCGTCGTGCATATGGTTTATTTTAGAGTTATCTACATCGACAACCTCTTTTGATTTTGCGGCCTTGCTATTTTTTACTGGCTCGCTAAGTTTATCTTGCTCTAGTTCAAGCAGTAACTGTCCTCTCTGATGTTCAACTGAAAACAGCTCATTGTAATCTAACACAAGATTTCCTTGATCAGTCAAAAGATTATTGATGTTGTAGTTTATTTGGTTCTCTGCTTTAGAAGAACTATTTTTTGTTTTCAAACTTATATTAATGATGGTGTTTTTAGGATCAAGTACTTTTGTGTTTTTTACCAGTAACGTTACTGGATTCAGCCTTCTTTTTTTGGTAATGGTTCCTGTCATTATTTGGAATTTCCTGTCGGTGGTATTTGGGCCCAGTGTTTAATTTTTTTTGTTTAAACATGTAACTGGAACATCTTAATTCAGCTTATAGTTTATATCTGTATTAATGGCTGTGGCTGTTTACCTAATTTTAAAAAATTGTGGCTTCCCTAGTTCTTCTCTTTTACTTAGGAACAGATTTATTAGTTTGCTTTTTATTTGATTTTTTTTTTTTTTCGTTTTTTTTTTTTTTTAAAAATTTCACTTATATTATTATAGATAACCAATATATGAACTTAAATATACAATGATTTTCACAAATAAATGAATTTGTAATTATATATAGAAATAAAAGAGATCAACTATTTGCCCTAATCACACAGATTTAGGCTCATTTGATATTGTTTTCATTTTCCTCACATTACACTCTATCTAAACATAGTTTATTTCCATAGTAGACTAAATCTCCAAGGGTTAGAACAACATCAGTCCCATAGCCGTCTAGCGAATACAGCTCCATAGATCCGTTCCAGTACTCTGCGTAAACCTTGCACAATGCCAAACCAATTCCCAATTTGACTCTGTTTTCTCTGTCCAGCATTTTCAAAAGAGGTTTTTCGAAATAAGAATCTTTCGACTCGTCCTCATCCAAGCTCTGCTTATTTTTTAAATTGATATTTAGTTTTTCGTTGACTTTTGAGGTAAGGTTGGAATCAAATTGCAACGTCTGTAAAGAGGTGTTAGCAGAAATTTCATCAACGGTGGATCTCGTCAGTGATGATAAGGCCTTTAAACACTCCATAGCAACTTCTTCTGTTTTGCCAAAAGAAGTTATTGTGTTTTTGTTGGTATTCAGCGGAATACCACCTCCATGATCACTGATACGCAATATTATAGACTTTTTGTTCTTGATAACCGTTATATTGATATCAGTTGTTTCTTCAACATCACTGTTTTTTAGTGTAGCCTCAAACGAGTTTCTCAAAATTTCATTTAGCATAAATCTCAAATGGATAGGCAAAAAGTAAAATTGCAAATTTTCTTCACCATCAATAATGACTTTAGGAAACGATTTGTTTTGACTTGCGTAATCAGCTGCCATCAATTCGTTTAGGTTATTGGTTATATCGTTGATGTCCTGTTTAAGATTACACTGCTGAAAAATATCACCCAAAACCGCAATATTGACATCCTTGAGCTTGCTAAGCTCATCTGAGTCAGGGTTTGATAGTCTTTGCGACAGGGATATGTGCTCTTCAATCATGAGTCTTCTGGATATTCTTGCTCTAAGAAGCTCATTGATCCAGTTGTCAAGCTTGTTTTTTGGCATGTACTTAAGATTTGAGATTTCTAAACCGCCCATGATCAAGTTAAAAAGATTGACCAAATTCAAATCAGAAAGAATTTTCTGTGTGTTGTCAAGAAATAATACGTTGTCTTGGATATTTTTTAACCTAGGAAACTTTCTGAAATTTTCAAAAATGGAGTAGTATGATTTGTAAACTTTGAACAGATGCTTGTTAGAAGAGATTTTGTAAGGCAGATTCTGGAACTCTTTGATTTTCAAGGCGATTCTGATCAGCAACTGCTGCCTGATGAAGTTTGCGGAGTCTATAAGCATTTTTTCTTTGAACTCCTTGCTAGAGGCGTTGTTTGTAAGATCGTCGTATTTGGTCAGCTGCTTAAGCGAAATAGGCATGGGCTTGTACTTCTTCATGATATTGTCAATCAGAACTGTCTGATTTTGGAAATAATGCACTTTGTAGTCTATAACGTTGTTTTTGTAGACATTCTTCTGCTTGCTAAATGAGTTATGATTAAAATGGTCATTAAAAACTGTGCCTATGTTTTTTGTATCTTTAGGGAAAGACTTGTAGACATTGGGAAGGGTTTTTGGGATGCTGTTGTTGAACACCTTGGCAGTCATTGTTGCTGCTGCTTGTGTGTTGCTTTTTTCGAGGCTGTGGTTTCTTGACCTTTGAATATAAATTGAGAAATTGGTCCTTCTTGTGTGACTATTTATATTACCACTTAGGTTTTTTTCCTTTTGTCAATTTATGGATATGTCATCATCTGCTTCATTTTTTTAAAAAAAAAAAAAAAAAAAAAAAGTTCAAGTGCAACGATGTGTCATGGAACCGGATGCTTGAGTCATACTTTTTCGCGTGAATAAAAAGGTAGTTCTCATTTTTTTTTAAAAAGTCACTGATTAATCATGCCGTATTGCACGTAAATAGAAGCAATGATATACGAAAACATGACTATGGCACACACAAATGAGAAAAAATAACCGATGAATTAATTCATTACTTAATAATTGATTAATAACGTTTGTCCTGATTTGATAACTAGTCAAGGGGGTCGATCTTGCTTGCTAATGGGGGGATGCTTGCAGTTTTGCCAGGCCTGAAACGGCCAAAGATGCATTCCTGCCGTGCTGCGCTGAGTGAAAAAATTTCCGAAGCATATCACATGGTAGCGCCAGAAAGTTTTAGAACTAAAAATTTTTTATTTGCTGCGTAAAAAAAAAAAAAAAAACCAGAAAACGAGATAAATACATTTCTGATATGGCTAAGAAGTGATTAAAGAGTGGAATAATCATGGAGTTTATTATGTAAAGTTTGATAATCAGCTTTTTGATCGTTTCGTGCATGAAGCTCAACAAAAACCACAGAACAAGGAATTGGGGTTTGAAACGCATTTAGCAAAAAGCTTTTAATTTTCTTTTTTTTTTTTTTCACAGCAAACACACCAGCATAGGCTAGCCATTGGATACCCTACTAACACTACACACACACACGCACAAGTAACAAGCAGTGGCATACATAACAGCCGCATTTTTTACTACCGTAGAACATACCGAGAAATAACCTTAACTGAATATTTGCTGTTTTCCTCTAGTTTTGTTTTACATTAAATTACAACTGGAACCTAAACATTAAAAAACCAGCACCAAGAAGAATAATTGAAAAATGAGCACTCCCGCTAAGAGACGTTTGATGAGAGATTTTAAAAGAATCACATCTGATTGCCCTTCTGGACTGACAGCCTCTCCTTTGAATGACAATGTCATGGTTTGGAATGCAGTCATCATTGGACCTGAAGGAACAGAGTTTGAAGATGGAATTTTCAAATTAGTACTGCAGTTTACTGAAGAATATCCAAATAAACCACCTGATGTGAAATTTGTGTCCAAAATATATCATCCTAACTTTTACACTGATGGTAAAATCTGTTTGGACATATTGCAAAACAGATGGACACCCACATACGATGTTGCATCCATATTAACATCTATACAGTCTTTACTGAATGATCCGAACCCCGAATCTCCCGCCAATGTTGAGGCAGCTAATCTCTATAAAGACAATAAAATGTTATATCTGCAAAAAGTAAAAGAGTGTGTGGAACTCAGCTGGCAAGATGATATAACAGACGATGAAGAAGAAGAGGAGGAGGATGAAGAGGTTGGTTAATAGAAGCACCAATTTAATTGCTTTCGGCAAGGATTAAATGCTAAAAAAACTCATATTTAAGTTCACGTTAACTATAATTTATAGTCAAATTTTATATACAGTATTTTAAATCACTTTTAGATTTTTCATTGTTCCTCGTCAGTTTTGGGAGCGTAACAATAATCTTTCCAGGAGTTGTAGCCCATAAGAAGAAGCATAATTGCCAAAACAGTTCCACTCATAACATCGATTCCCTGAAGGTTGTTATCCCAGTATTTTTTTCTCTCTGCACTCAGCTGGTAATGGTTCACAAGTCCAGGAGTCTTTTTCAATTGCTCAATAGTCATTCTTGATAGAAGTGGCAGTTCTTTGTATTTGTCTTCAGCACAAACTGGGTACTTTGATTTTACTGTCCAGTTGAACTCGCCATACCACGGCAAAGCTTTTTTGTCGGTCTTTTTCGCTAAAATTGGTTTCAAATCAGATCTTGGCCCATAAAATCCATATTCATATGTGTACCACACTTTTTGGTGCTCTTTTGGAATGATATTCCAGTTTTTTTTGTTTTCAGTAGAACCGTAAAAAGCATGCAGGTTTTTACTCCAAAGCTCAATAAGCTTTCTTTCAGTTACAGATACGTGCTCGTATCTTGCTAAACTTTTATCATCGCTTAATTCAGAAAGCAACCTGCTCAAATCACCAAATTTTCCTTGAGCATCTTTATTGGCACATGATTCTAAAAACTCTTGCTCCAGTGTCACATCGTCATTAATTGCTTCTGTATCTTGCAATGGGTTCACCAATGCTACTATATCTTTTATACTTTTCTGAAACTCAAGTTTAATATCTGATTCCATCTGAATTTTTTCTATGTCCATTTGTTTTTTCAAAAAATCTGCCGTATTGACGTAACCGTTTTTAAATGCTAGTTCTCTTTGAGACTGCATTTGCAGTAAAGTATAAGGAATTCTAGCTACTTTCAAAACAGTCATTAGGTGTAAACGGAGCAACACAGAGTGAGTTAATAAGACCTGCTTATATTTTTAAAGCAAAAAAAATTCAATGCTAAGTCGAATATTGGTGTTTGTCAGTCTTATCTATATAAATAAGCCATTAATTTGTTCTATAAATGTATAATATCAATTTTTGTATAATTGTAGAAAATGAAATTTTTTTTTTTCATGCTTTCATAGCTTAAAAAAAAAAAAAAATTAAAAAAAAAATTAAATAAAATGCTCTTAGTTTAAACTTATTAAATTATTACTTTTTTATTTGCAAATGTTTTAAAATCAATTTGACATTATCTAAAAACTTCATCAAACTTTTTTACTATTCTTACAGATAATTCAAAGAAACAAATAATAAAACGCTTAAATCATCTTACTGAATTTAACAACGTTGTATATGTAAAAACAAGAATTTTTTTTTTTTTCTAAAGGCTGGCTACAAATAACGGGAAATATAAACTTATAGAAATTTATTGATCAAACATTATTTCAAATTTAATCAGGAAAAATATATACCATTTTCCATGAACTTCAATAGCAGCTTTAAGAAATCTAACTCTGACAGCTTTTGGGCTCTCTTATCTTCTAACTCGCAATCTTTCAGAATTTTCAAAACCAAATCCTTGACAAAATCGTAGGTAATATCTATATCCATGCTTCCTCCGTTGTTTGTAGAAGCAGCTTGTGCAATAATGTAGTTTTTTTTCAAAAGTTCAATAACGTTTTTATTGTTGAAGTTACTGCTTAAAGTTTTATTTTTTCTGTTAAAGGCAATTCTTAACAAACCATCAAATTGGTCCATAGGTGGAAGTTGTCCTTGCTGCATTTGCTTGATCTTAGGCTCCAGCTTTATAATGGAGGATTCAACTTTAGGTGGAGGCTTGAAATTGTTTTTATCAACTTTCATAACGTGCTTTGTGTTTGCATATAATTGCACATTGCATGACAATCTGGAGTATAACTGCTCACCAGGCTTGGCAACCAGTCTTAAGGCAAATTCTCTCTGGAACATAAGAACAGAAATTCTTGGTGGCTTAGGCTCAATTGACAACAATCTGAAGGTGATGATAGAAGAAATTTGATATGGAGTGTTGGAAATGCACACATCAACGTTCTTCAATAGTTTCATGTCAATTTTGGCAAAATCAGCTATGATAATTTCAACTCTGTTTTGAGATAAAAACTCAGGAGCTTCTGCTTTGATTCTTTTAAGCAGTTCTGAAGCCATTCTAGGATCGTATTCAACACATATTAATTTTTTGATGTTACATTGTATAATTTTCATTGTCAAGTTACCAGTACCTGGACCAATTTCCAGCACAGTATCAGAAGTTTTCAGTTCTGCCTTGTCAACTATAGCCTGTGCTATAAGAGGATTCTTCAAGATATGCTGACCTAAGTCTGTGTTAAATTTAAAAACGGTGTTACCATTTGTGTTCGAAGAGTTTGTTTTAGCTCCACCGGATGAGCTGTTGTTGATATACTTTTTAGTATTTTTAGCAGCTTTGGCCATTTGCTTATGTGACTATAAGTAGTGAGTATATGTCGGTTGCTTGGTGATTCTAGTGAAGATTTTTTTTATGTCACTATCTTTAAAGCGCTTTTATCAGGGCAAATATCATGATCTTTGATTGCATTTTGCCTTTTGATATTCTTGAAAAATTATTTGCATAAAAAAAAAAATCAAAAAAAAAAAGAAGAACAAATGCAAATGATACATGTCTCAAAGAAGATATACAAAAGAAATAGGCAAGAAAAAAAAAAAAAAGAAACGTTTTGACTGGTATCTCCGCAACTGTCGGATATAAGATGCTGCAAATTAGAAAAAAAAGTATTTGCACGTGCTACTCAGTGCTAGTAAATAGTCTGCATTCTTTTGTAGCGAATTGCACAAGCATTCTCCGCTGGCAGCCCAGTGCTGAGGTCTTTTATTTTTTTCATTGCGAGGCCAAACCAATAGTGATCAACGAGTGTTATTTAACAAACAGTCATTCTCTTTTTCTTCAACAAGTTTATCAACATCAGATATATTCTTTGTTGCCCAGTGGCACGAGTGAGCGAATTGCATCAGCATGGTTTTTCATTTTTAAACGTTCATATTTTTAGCTTGCTCAAAAAAAAAAAAAGTCTAGATTTCGTTTAACAAACTGTGGAGTAGTCAATTGACAGTAAATGCATCAGGCATTCTTATCTTTACTATCCGATAAAACCCCCCTAAATGTTGTAGTGTTTCTTTTTTTAAGTCATAATATCTGCTCTACATCTCAGGCTACTGAACAGAAAGTCTTATCACAGCTGTGACAGGAGCCTACTTAGACGTGGCTGAGCCACAGAAAGCATGCGTGATTTTTTTCTTTAAAATTATCAACAATTTTTTTAAAAAAAGAAATATCAACAAAAAAAAAAAAAAACCATAGACAATTAATTTTTTTGAGCCTAGGCTTTTTCAACAGTGTGCTTTTTTTTTCTTTTCAGCTGCACAGCGCCTGGTGCTATAAAGATTAAAGCGATAAAGCCTGTTAATTAACTCAGATAAAATTTTTTTTTCCTTTCTGTATGCACTATTTCATAATAAACGGTTCTGGTGGATGTAGACAAAAATTTTAAATGTGTTGATCGTTTGATTTATATTCAAAGTTAATGGGGTTCTTTGGACTTTTTATATAAGGAATGTCAAAGCTTTGAAATTAATAACAACAGTGAGAAATATATATAAAAACCATCCTGATTGACTATTAGCACAACTAGTGTACACTTCATTTTATTTTCCTCATAAAATAAATATTTTTAGTTTTTACTTTTTCTCTGTTCCATTAGATTACCTTCTGTTACAGCAAAAAAAACAAAAAGCACTAAAAACCAAAAGAAGTTTGCATTTACTCAAAGCCAACACATCAACAGACAATCACACATAATCGCAAATGGATAAATTAGAAAGTTTAGATTTGTTAGATGCTAACAAAATTGCTGCTGGGTTTTACTCCAAGTCCAACAACAAAAGAGTTGCCAACTCTTTGAGTTTAGGTAAATTAATGGGATCTAAAGAACAATACACAGTTGATTTCAACGATTCCAAAGACCAAACCTTGATGAACGGTGAGTTTGACTATTTAAAAGTCAAGCACGATGCACACAAAAACTCCAAGGAAGAAGTCAAAAAAAAGCACATATCCGAACAGCCTTTCACCTTCAGCAACTGGCACGAACACATTAATTGGCTGAATTTTGTTTTAGTCGTTTTCATTCCTTTGATTGGTGTTTACTTAGCTGGTTCTGGTAAAGTCAAACTACAGAAAAACGTTTTCACCATGTCTGTGATATACTACTGCCTAGGTGGTTTAGGTATCACTGGTGGTTACCATAGACTTTGGTCCCACAAGTCATACAACGCTGTTTTACCAATCAGAATTTTCTTTGCTTTGTTTGGTGCTGCTTCTGTTGAAGGTTCCATCAAGTGGTGGGGTCACTCTCACAGAATTCATCATAGATACACTGACACTGTTAGAGATCCTTATGATGCCAGAAGAGGTTTCTGGTATTCCCACATCGGTTGGATGTTGCTAAAGCCAAATCCTAAATTCAAGGCCAGAGCCGACATTTCTGATTTAATTGATGATTGGGTTGTCAGATTCCAACACAAGCACTACTTAACTATCATGCTTTTGATGGCTTTCATTTTACCAGCTATGATTTCCAAGTTGCTATGGAACGACTTCCTAGGTGGTTTAGTTTACGGTGGTATTTTAAGAGTCTTTGCTATCCAACAAGCCACTTTCTGTATCAACTCTTTGGCCCATTGGTTAGGAACCCAGCCATTTGATGACAGAAGAACTCCAAGAGACAACTGGATCACTGCTTTGGTTACCTTCGGTGAAGGATACCACAACTTCCACCACGAATTCCCATCTGACTACAGAAACGCTATCAAGTGGTACCAATTCGACCCTACCAAAGTCTTTGTTTACACCTGTTCTCTATTCGGATTTACTTACAACTTGAAAAAATTCCCACAAGTCATCATTGATCAAGGTATCTTACAACAAAAACAAAAACAAATTAATAGACAAATGAGAAAGATGAACTGGGGTTCCTCCTTTGACAAGCTACCTACTTGGTCTATTTCTGACTTCTCTGAAGCTTTGAAGAAAAACGAAAACTTGGTTGTTATCAACGGTATTGTTCACGACATCAGTTCTTACATTACCGAACATCCAGGTGGTGAATCTTTGCTAATGGCTGCCAGAGGTAAAGATGTTTCCAAAGCTTTCCAAGGTGGTGTATACTTGCATTCTAATGCTGCTCACAACATTTTAGCCGACTACAGAGTCGCTGTTGTTCAAGGATCTGAAGAAACCGCCAAGTTCTTTGCTCAAAAAAGAGGTGAATCTGCTAAAGATTTCATTTCAAAATAAATTTAATTTGAAAAATATTTTTTATCTTTTACTTTTTATTTTCTTTTTTTAAACAATATATATATTTGTTTTTCACTTATTATTTATTTTATAATAAAAATTAGACCGAGTTTGGTGTTATTATTTAAGCTTCATCAGTATGTATATATCTATAAACATCAACAATGAGCAAGTGGTTACTTTTTTTTTTTTTAGATTAACTTTTAAAACCCCATTTTTTCATGATTGATCACAATTTCATTTTTAAACATTCATTACTCAAGTCTAACTCAGAGTATTGTTCAACTAGTTCTTCTTTAGAAGGCAATGTTTTGGATTTATTAATATAAACATCTATGAACAAGGTTTTCAATTTATCAGGGTTTAGATTTTGGCAGCCAAACAGCTCAAAAGAATCGGTAACAAAAATCAAAAAGCTCATTCTCACAGGTATAATATTGCCATCCTTAAATTTTGAAACCACAGTTTCTTTATCTTTTAAAGATTCTCTTAGGCGTTCAATGTTGTTACAACTTTTAGGAACATCTAAATGGGCATATCTCTTTTGTATATCTCTTTTCAACAAAGCTGCTAAACGTGGTGCTTTTCCGTTGCTACTAATCATACATTCCATGCAGCTTTCATCAGGGCTGCTTAAGAAGTCAACACCTATCTTGGCAACTGCACCAAAGTAAATAGGACATAATTTTGGTCTGTCGCAAATGTTGATAGGAACATTAGGGAATTTCAAGCAGCAATACTGATAAATGTCCAAAGAGACTTTTTCATTATCAATGCATATTAATATCAGAGACCAATTATCATATACAATTCTTTCAGTCATGTGCACCTTTGCTTCATCACTCAATGATCTGAAATATTCTGGGGTTATAGTGATGTCTTTGCCGAACTGAAATGACTTAGGTGGGTTTAAATCTTCTAAATCACAAAATTTTTCTGTATAGTATATTATGGTTTTTTCCAAAGGCAAGACCTCATCATCGTAGTTTACCGCAGTTGAATTTATGTTGATTATGAGATCTCCATATTTTGAAACAATTCTTTCGTCTAGAGTTGGCGCAATCAAATGAATCTTGCATTTGGTTGGCACTAATTTTTCCAGTCTAGTTAGTGCAACTTCACCACCACCGACAATAAGTACGGTTTTGTTGAAAAGCCTGTGTGATAGGCATAAACCTGGAACATTGGAATTTACAATAGACATGTTTGTTATCTTTTTTTTTTTTAATATTTTGATTTGGTGAAGATCGCGCTCAAATGTGACTTAAATCAAAAATATGTTTGTTGGTTGTGGGTTGTGTTTTTATTTTTATTTTTTTTTTAAAGCACAATGAATAAGACTTGTTCACACCTGTTTAACGATTCAAATTTTAAAATTTTGGATCCTGTGTTTAAAAAAAGGTTTGCTCATCGATTTTTAAACAGCATCGAGGGTATTTCTAAAGTACACCACAGTTTTCTTTAAAAAATCATATTAGAAAAATATCTCCGAAAGTTGTATGCTCATTAAAAAAAAAAAAAAAAAAAAACTGAAAATCTATATGTAGTTTTATAACACATTACTACCAGTTAAACTGGAATACCATATTTAATTAAGAATAAGTGAGTCTCTAAATACTATTTTTAGTTTATTTTATATTATTTTATATTATTATATCATTATATTTGTTAAAGAGGATTGTTCAGAGATTTCAAATCTTGAATTTTCAATTGCAGTTTATTGTCCTCTAACTGTTATTGGTTCATCTCGCCATCATTTTTCACTGAATATATGTTACATGCGACTATTTTTACATATTTGGATTTTTTTTTTTTTTTTTTTTGAATTTGACAAGCATTTTACTATTGATTAATCATCCCAGATACTTTTTTCCCCAACAATGTTTGATGGTTCATACAGAGATTTTGAGTTATAGAAGTTTGATGATCTCATGTGATTGTTGTTTGGATTGTTGTTGCTGTTATTACCGTTATCGTTATTGGCGTTTGCATTATTCATAGTTCCTGGAATGTTTTTTAGTAGGACCGCAGCTCTTGGATTGGCTGCGGTGTTTTCGTATATATCATTACTAGTACCGTTGGAAAACCCATTTGGTATATTGTAGCCACTATTCAATTGATAACTGTTTTTCATAGATAAACTGTTGGAAAAATTGTTGTTCAGCGAATAGCCATTGCCGGTTCCGTAATTGGTTAGATACGGATTAGAGGAAAAAGTGTTTCCATTAACATCTGAAGAGGACTCACTGCTACTAAAAGAGACATTTCTAATGTTAGGCGGATATTTTTTTGGGAACTCATAGTCACTTTTGATATAGTTAGGGTTCCAATTACTGTTAAAAGCAGAATTACCATTATTGCTGCTTGAAGACTCCTTTGTCCATGACACTCTCATTGGCAATCCTGTAGACTGTAAGACCATGCCATTAAAATCATGTATTGCCGAATAAGCGTCTTGACTGTACGAGTATTCAACTGTTGCCGTTCCTTTGTAAGGGAAGGTTCTTATTTTCACAATTTTTCCTTTTTGCTGAAACGTGTTGAAGAATTCTACCTCATCTAACTTGTTATTCAGATTTGTGATATACACCGAAAATGTGGGTCTTTCAAACGGAGATTTTGGCACTTCGTCTGTTGATGCTGAGCTACTTTTTCTGTGCTCATATTGAAATGAAGATCTTCCTTTGTTTTTGTAAACCGATGCTCGCTGGTCGTAGCTTTTGGAGCGGTGGTGGTGATTGTTGTTTCCGTAAGAGTTTGGATCTTCACTGCTTGAAGTGCTTATAATGTTTTGCCTGGAGTTGTTTCTTGTTGCAGCCAAAGCACATCTCACTATTGCTCCACAAATCTCTGTTCCATTGTATTTTTCAACACATTCTTCTCTGTCTTTTAAACTGCCAAAACGAACAAACCCAAAACATCTAGATTTTCCAGTCAATGGATCAGTCATGATTCTAACACTTTTGATGCTTTTAAAATTTTTTTGGAAAAAAACCATCAATTGGGTTTCTGTTGTGCTTTGTAAAATGTCTCCAATAAACATTGAGTATTCAGGTGTTTGAACACTTGGCGAGTTTAAAGATGTCGATGCTGCCCAGTTTAATCTAAAAGATCTGTCATTGCTTGGATTAGTGTAAAAAGCGTCGTTTAAATTGTTTTTGTTTTGACTGATGTAAGTGCGGACATGCTCAATTTCACTTTGGTCAGGTTGGTATTTGATATTGGGAATTGCTGTTGTGTTAAGCTTCAGTGCTTCAGATGTGTCCTCAAAATTATCAAATTCTACAAAACAGTAACCTGAATGGTGCAAAGTTGTGGAGTTAGGGTCAACAAACTTGGTACCGTTAATTTCGATGATTTTCTGAGAGGTCAAAGAAGAGGAACCGTCTTCTGGACTTTTTAGCGTATTGTTGTTTATTGAATCATTTTCTAACTTCACCTGCTCATGCGTGATTCTGTTTGAACAAGGTATCAAAACTCCTTTGCGATTTTTGATTAGCTTAGTTTTAACACTGTAGCCTTTGGCTTTCCATATATCAACAATTGTTTGTTCATTGTATAAAGGATTTAAATCACCCATCCAAAGTGTTCTTGGTTGCTCGCCATTGAGCGATGAGTTTAATGTAGTTGTACTAGGTGGTAAAGGAACCTCTGATTCATAATCAGAGTTTAATGGCATGCTTCTAATTTCTTCAAGAAATAAGTTAAAAAAGAAAATGAAGAAGCAAAACGAAAAAGAAAAGAAAATAAAAGTGAAATATAAGACACTTAAATAAAATAAATTGTTCAGAAATTTGACACAGTTGTTTTTGGCTTTTTTTTTTTTTTTGGCTGCTATCGATGACTGGTATTTGCAGTTGAGTGCTCAGATATCAATGTAGGTCAACAAAATGGTTTATTTTGAATAAAAACTATTAGATTGATGATGGGTTACTGGGGTTTTTATTACAGTTGTCTGATTTTTTTTGCTAAAGCACTGTCAACAAAAGCAAACATAAAAAAAATTAAGCACAGCCATAGTGACTATTTATGCACTGATCTCAATGCAAGAAAAACCCGTTATCCCTTTATTTTTACCACCGTCTTTTTTTATTATTATTAATATTATCTGTTAGTGTGTTTCTTATATAAGCGTTTAATACAATCAAAGATTGCAAATAAAAGGACACACAGCAATGATTCACACAGAAGAATAGCCACAAACAAGAAATATGTATTAATTAATTAAAAAAATGCTTTTAGAAAAGGCCCAGACTAGCCGGCGACAACACTAACCATTGATGCCGATTACTTAAAAAAAAAGAAAAAAAAAAGTTTTAGGCAGGCAGATCTAAGAAGTATTCATGCTTTAAAGGGATAATTCAACAGCTTATAAAAGATTTTAATAAAACCCTTGAAAAATTATTCAGCACTGCTTCAGTACACGCCGCAAACGCACTTCAAACACAGCAGGCCAGCACTGATTATTTATGTAATTAATTACAGGTGTTTTGCTGCTATCTGAAAAGAGTGCACGCCAAAGTGCTAACCAAAAAAACACTCAGTCCCTTTCTTTTTTTTTTTTTTTTCCAATAAAAATAGGTCTTTAATTAATTAATGAATTAGTTAAAGTGAATTATTAATGAAGGAAATAACTAATTAATTAATTAAATCCATCCAAAACGCGGAGTAAGCCCCGTTGCACTTTTGTCTTTTCTTTTTTTATGTTTTCTTATTTGAATACATCCGCTGCCTATTGGTAGCGCCATAGAATCATACAGAAGGGGTCTATGAAAGCACAACAACTATTCCGGACTAAACTATTTCCTATGCGAACGCGTGATCCACATTTTTTTTTTTTATATTCATTTTAAAGTAGATTTTGCTCACCGTTTAAAGAATCCGCTGCATTGTGATTTGGATGTAGACAAATAAATGAGCTGAAGAATGCAGTAAGCCAAACCAAAAGCAACATACTTAGGAGCAAATCTGGCACTTAATTTTGGCTTGCGCAAAACAGCTGATGACAAAAACACTTTTTCAAGAACAATGGTTCAAGCATCCTTTGCCGCTGAACCACATCAATCTGAACAAAATTTTATACAATGGGCAGGCTTTCAGATGGCAGTGGCACTACTCAAGTTTTGAGAATCAAGACAAAACATTACTGCCTTTACTAGAGAAGAAAACTGCGGAAGTAAGTCAGAAAGCAAAGCTGAAAGTCCACTACAACTCTGTATCTCTTATGGACATAAAAAAAACATTTGCTATCAAGCTTTGCCAATGTAGCAATAGGTTGTTTTACTGCATAGACAAATCGCAAACAGCACATAAACACAGCATTGAGTCTTTTTTAACCAACATGCTCCAGCTGAAGATAGATCGTTTGAATTTGTATCAAGAAATGGCAAGCATGGATTCTCACTTGGAAAAGCTGCTGTCTTTGCATTTGGAAACCATGGATTTTAAAGATTTAGAGTGCACCATAATGAAATTAGACCCTTGGGAAACGCTTTTGAGTTTTATATGCTCATCTAACAACAACATCACAAGAATATCCTCAATGTGCCATAGCTTATGTCTTTTGGGCAACAGCCTTGTATCCAATATATCCGTTCCTGTTTATGACTTGGACTGTGAAACGAAAACATATACGTTTATTGAAAACGAGCTGAAGAGTATATACGCGTTTCCTAACTCTGAAACGTTATTGAAGGCATGCAAGAAAAATGGAGTTGAGGTACTGAGGAATTTGAAATTTGGGTACAGAGCTAAATACATAATTCAAACATTAGAAGTGTTTTCTCAGCTGAAGAGAGATTGCATAGAAGCCAAAACCGATGCAGAATTAATGCTTGAAAACATTTCGCCAGCTAACAAGAAAAAGGTAATTAAATACGAGGAGGCTAAAGAGTGGCTTTTACAGTTTTCAGGGTGTGGCCCCAAAGTTGCTGATTGCGTATTGCTTTACAGCGATGTCAGTACCTTGTTTGAGTCTCGCGACATTAAAAAAGAAGTCGCAAACATAAAAAACGAGTTTGAAAATCCATTGTACAATGCAGATAATTGGAACGGCATCATTCCATTTGATGCTCATATCACGAGAATTGCCATACGTGATTTTCCCCACATTGTGAAAAAAAGCGATCATAAAAATTTAGATTTGATGAAAACCAATTTGATGAACCAGTTTGGTGTTTTTGGTGGCTGGATACAGGTTTTGCTATTTACCAAAGAAATTGAAAAAAAATAGTTGCTCTCTGGATGATTGATTTGTGGTTTTTATGTTAACAATTAATATACGGTTATTAATACTAATTGTTGAAAACTGTATTTGAGTTTTTGCTAAGATAATTTACTGAACATTGGCTTTATTTTTAATTTTATTCCTTTTCTTGTTTTTAATTTTTTTTTTTTTTTTGTTATCATACTACTTTTAAATTTGGCTTGGCCATGATTGCTTCACGCAATTAACGTTCATGATATTTTGTGATTAGCTCCGATCATTTTATTTTTGAATGAAATTTGCTATATTCTTTTTTGTTTTTTTGTTAAGTTTTCATTGCATCAAAACAAACCAATGCTTACTGAACTTACAGCATAAAAATAACATTCTAACTTGTTACAGCAGCAGTCCGTAGAAACCAAAGTTAACTAAGTTTAGCTGACACTGTATTATGTCTATTGTAGAAAGTGACAACGCAGATAGTGTTTATGAGAATGTGCTGAAACAGCTCTATGATTTTAAAGATTACTCATACATCGGAAAGCTGATCGAGTCTGAGGACACCTGGTACGACCGTCTTGAAAAAGAGCTTATTAATTTAGATTCTTTAGGTAAAATAGATGCCAGAAGTGATGATTTGGATGAAGTTGCCAAAGACCTATACCCTTCTATATTTAAATGTAGTAAGTATACGTATAACTATTTAGATGCCTTGTACATAGTGCTAGTTGAGGGAATATTAGAAGACTACTTACTGAAACTTGTTGAAGTTGACTTTTTCAGCATGCGTGAAAAAATACAGCAGTTTTCTGAAAGAATAAACGGTGTCAGCAGAGACTTGACATTTCAGGAAAAAGAACATTTGCGAAGCATGAAAAGAGTGCTACTCTCCAAAAAAATTGATTATCGAATAGTAGAAAGCTTAATTGAAACTTTTAAACAGAAGTTTAGTGAAATTATTGTAAAAAATCAAGAAGATGATGTTTTGCTGGATAGACTAACTGCGCTTCGGAACAAACGATTTACATTACTCTCAAACCTTAAAGAGCATAAGATCACCGTTAGCCCTAGCGCAAAAGACCAGAATGGCGCCAGCTTTGAAAGCAACGATAAGATTTTTTTAGACTTAAGTGCATCTGAACAATCAGAACTTGAATTATAATTTTGCGTTTTATATAAGATTTTATCATAAATTCATCAGCGGTATCGAATAAAATTTTTTGTATTTATGTTTTTATTATTTATTACTTTTCAATGAAATACCCCAGCCGCTTAATCGTCTTCAATCAAAACCATGATTAATCTGTATAGGTAGAAAAAGAAGAAAAAGCAGAAGTAAGCTAACTTAACAAAACTTTCAATTTTGTAGTTTTTTAAGGTTCTGAAAATTTCAGTGGCATCCAACAATTGTTTCTTCTTTTGGAATTTTTGGAAATTGAAGTATAAAATAGGTAAGTTTAATAGGAAAATGAACCAGTAGCCTTTCAATAAGAAAAGCAAAGACAAAGCAGCATGGATGTATGCGTCTGGCTTAACCAATTTATTAACGCTCTTACACAACTTGATTGGGTTGATGTAGTCACTTTCTAAATCACTGTAAAGAATTGTAAAGTGAACTTGAATACCTAAAAGGACACAGTTTGTGATGACAGCCACGATAAACAGAAATACAGGACCAAACATATTAATTATTAGTTGAAACAGAGAAATCGATGTTGTTTTGCAGGAAAAAAAATAATCAAATTCAGCAACAAAAAAGCAAGTGTAAACAGAGATAAAGAAACCTAATGGTGTTTTCAGGTTTTTTTTTATGTGTATGAATGTTTGCTATGTAGAAAGATTATGCGGCCGCTCCAAATAACTTTTCTTTTCACTTTCTTAGAGTCTATAATACTTGGTAGTGTACTATTAGGTCTTGTGCTGTTTTGTTTTGGGTTCTTTATTGTTTATTAGCTTATTAAAGCTACCAAAGGTTGAACGCTGATACTGAATACAAATCAATAAATGAAAGATTCTCCGTTCATAATTTCCCAAAAAGCCATAAAAAAAAAAAATAAGGCAGAAAACATTAGCAAAAAATAAGGTAATTACCAGAAAAGAAAAAAAAAAAAAAAAAGCGTGCCAAAATGATAAAACAAGCTGCTTCTGCGAAAAGTCCTTTAAAACTAATTAATAAAATTTGGCAGCCAGAAAAATTTTCGCCATGCAGAAAAAAGACAAAAAAGAAATATTAAAGGCAAACCAAAAAAAAAAAAAAAAAAAAAAAAAAAAAAAAAAAAAAAAAAAAAAAAAAAAAAAAAAAAAAAGCGGTGATAACACTGTATAAACGGTCGCGCAGCCTGCTACCATACTGGACATAAAGCGCGCGCAGACTATGAACGGCACAAGGGCGTTGAAATAAATAAGTAGACGTATTATATATATGTGTATATATATAGAGCGCAGGCTGGGAGCACACACTAGCTGGGGGTGGCCTCAGTCTGTCTTTTCTTTCTTGCCATCTGGGGATCAACCTCCATCTTGCCGGTTTTGGAGTCTCTCACAAACACCCCAAGAATATCACTTAGCGACACGACACCTATCAATTTTCCTAGGCCAGCTAGCTGGGGCTGACTATCCGTTGTTGGAGTGGACGGGTGCGACGCTGTGTCATCGACTATCCACAATCTGTGTGCCTTGGTTGCAACAAGCTTTGCCATGCATCTGTTCAGGCTACTGTTCATGTACACATGGAATATCGGGAACGAGTCTTTTCCATCATCAAGTCCTCTCTTGTTCAAAATGTAGGAGATAAAGTGCTTGCACGTGTTGAACAACAGCGGGTACTGGGAAATATGTGTCAAGTACTTTATATCTGTGACCGAAATGTTACCCAGCAGCATCTGGTTCGTGTCTATTATTGCAATGGAAGATATTTGGTTGGTGTACATTTTCAGCAGAGCCTCAATCAGCGGCTCAGTTCCCTCAATGGCAATGACTCTATATTTGTTGTTTTCCTTATTGTGCTGGTCCTTCTTTTCAAAAGGCTGCTCCAAAACACCTATTTTTAGGTCTTTTAGCTGGAATCTTGACAACTCTTCGAAGTTTTCAAATTTCGACGCATTGTCCCACAGATACTTTAACAGTCTTCTCTGCGACAAAATACCTTTAATCTTCATTTCTTTACCCAATTTGTCATCTGTGATGGCCACTCTATGGACACCATTCCCTAGTATTTGCAAGATCTTACTCAAAGACTCATTTTCATTGAACTTCAAGAAGGGTGTTTTCGGAAGGAACTTGATAATATCACCAACGATCACAGGCTTCCCACTGGCTGCATTTTTTGATATAGACTGCTGGATAGACTCATTGTCTTTTTTGTTTATTTTGATTTTGTTTAAAGACAAAAGCATATAAGCGTTCAAGTCGTTGTAGTCGAAAGTCAAGCAGTCGTTCATGTTTTGAGACGACGTTATCACAGGCAAAGATGTCAGATTATACTCAAGCAACTTGTAAAATGCGTTTTCAACAGTGATGTCTTCGTTAATAAAATGTAGGTTTTCGTCTTGAATTAGGTCTGATATTTTGATTTTAGACCACTCCTGCTTGTGCGTGTTGTGCAGCAATGTTTGTCTCTTTTGTGTTTTGAACAAGGAGGATGTAGACTGGTGCATTTCTACGCTTTCCCCAGAAAACTCTGTGCTGAAAGACAAAGAAGAACCAATGTTGTGGATGGTTTTTGGATGGTGCGCGTTGTTGTAAGACTGTGATCTGTTTTTTGAAAGCAAAGAAGGAGGGTTTGGTGTATGCTGATGCAAAGAAGAAACTGAGTTTTGATCAGATAACGGTTTATTCAACAAAAAGTTACTGTAAGGTTGCTGTTGAAAAGAAGACTGATTTGAACTAGTGGCGCCGTTGGCATTGCTGGTAGCATTGGTTGAGTTGAAACTTAAGGATCTCAGAGATGTTTGTGAAGAAGAGTTAGACGACCCATTGGAAATAGATATTTCAAGCTGATGCCCAAACTGATCTGATAGCTTGTTCAAGTCCCTTTCAGCATCGTCGATAGAGTCGGAACGATTCATGTTTGATGACGAAGGCACAGATAAAAGCTCAACAATTGAAGAGTGTCGAGAGTCTGTGTTGTTGATGTTTGGGTGGTCGAGCGAGATGCTGCTGTTGTTGTGAGAGTTCATGCCACTTCCTGGATTACTATCAAGAAGCGAGTTATAAAGCTTGTGGTACTGGCCGGAGTGGTTGGTTTGCATTTTACTTTATCCGACAATGTATGAATATGAAAAAAGAAAGAGAGAAAAAAAGCTGTTTCTTCAGCACTTGATGCTTTTTCCTGCTGCAATGAGTAGCCTAGGTTTGGTGTCTCGATTATGATTTTTTTTATTAAAATCAATAAGAAACAGGTGTTAAAATTTAAAAATAAATTCTCAGACTTAATCAATAAGCTTTGCTCTGACTGAAGGCATTACTTGCAAATATACATTTTAAAAAAAAAAAATAGTCATAGTTGATTTACTAGATACAAGTTTCAAAGAATAATGTACAACTAAGAAAGCTTAAAAAAAAAAAAAAAAAAAAAAAAAAATTTTTTTTTTTT
>JAJMDM010000125.1:0-83320 GCA_030573555.1 Hanseniaspora hatyaiensis (nom. inval.)
TCCACTTTGTTGTAAGCGTACAGGCACTTGATGTAGGAGCAGAAGTTTCCGTTCAGAACGTCAATGAAGTCATCGGAAGTGCAGGTTTCGTCTCTAACAAGCACATCGCAGTTGTGGATTTTGTATTCTTTCAACAGCATTCTGATCATTTTCTCGTTCAGATTCGTGATTTCCGGGTTCGGAGGCTGTGTGAATGTGATTTTGATGCCTCCAGTGTCCTTTCTCTTGAAGTAAATATTTGGCTTTTCCTTGTTTATTCTGATTCCCACGTTCTCCAGTTCTCTTTCCAGCGATTCTCTCTGGTACTCTGACTTTGTGGAGTCCAAAACCATCAGAATCAAATCAGCGGTTCTTATGGTACTCATGATCTGTCTAGATCTACCTCTTGATTTCTCTTTACCACCTCCGTTGTTGGGAATTAAACCGGGCAAATCAACAATCTGGCATATTTCAGAGCCATTGTTGTCCTTCAGAATACCTGATATGGCCGTCAAGGTAGTGAAAGTGTACGCACCAGTTTCCGACTTCGTGTCGGTAATGGTGCTCAGAAGTGTTGACTTACCTGCTGATGGGTACCCACACAAAACCACTCTAAACCCTCTTTTAGCAACTTCGAATCCTTGGGTCTTACCTGACTTCGAGTTTGCTTGCTCTTCTTGAGCTATCAACTCTCTGGTAAGCTTGGCGTGCTGAGCTCTCAGCTTACACAGATGGGCTTCTGTGGCTTTGTTTCTTTGGGTTCTGCTCATTTCCAACTCAATGTCGGAAATTCTTTCCAAAATACCTGTAGCCATGATTTCAATTGGTTGCTAGAAGAATGAAAAAAAAAAAAAAACAAAAAACTTAGGTTGATGCAATTTCGCAGGTATTGCTGCTTTTTGGTTTCTTCTTTGTTCTTTCTTAACCCTGTTTACAGTGCCAAGCATCGCAGTTGTTCTTCATTACACATGTTCCATAAGCATAAACTGAATTGTAAGAAAAGATGCAAAAAAAAAAAAAAAAAGAATCGCTGAAAACGAAAAAAAAGAATTTTTTTTAAAAAAAATAATATGTATAAAAAAAAAAACCGAGGCCACAGGGATTCGAACCCTGATGCTTAGATCCGTAGTCTAAAATGCTGCCATTACATCATGGCCCCGATTCAAGTAAAAATTCAACCCACGTCTGAACGACTAATGAGCTTCATAATTTTAATTGTGTCTTTAGCGTTCTGATAGTATATTCCTAAGACGTCACGTGTGCATGCAGAGGAAAATTTTTCAGCTGGTGCATGGCGGAAAAAAGCTGGAAACCCAGAGAGCGTAAAAAAGGAACGAGCGGTTTTCCCTGTGCGTATGAATTAGGAGCTGATGGATAGGTAATAGAGGGCAGGCTTGTAGAGTGAATGGAATTGTAATATTGAATGGTATCATTCATTGATTTACTTAATAGTTGATTAATTTTTTTTAGAGGATAAGGAATATAGTGCCTAATCTTTGTTTTTTGATTATTGTCGAACTTTTCTTCACCACAACCAAGAACACACAGCTTCTCGACAGCGCACAACGCAACAGGAAAACACAACCCAGCCCAGTCTTGATTCTGACAAGCCGAATTTGCAACAAACAGAAGCATTAATCTTTTTTTTTTCGATTTTCAATCAAAAAGCGCTAAAAACACACTGAATAACCAAGCAGCAATGTCTTTTTACTCCAACACCAATGGGGGATCAAACTTCCAAGCCAATGCATACAACAACCAATATAACCAAAACGATCAGTTCTATGGGAACAATGCGAACAGCCAGTATCCCTCGCACTACAACCAAAACGGCAACATGCATAGCTTCAATCAAGGGCCAGGGTTTGCTCAGCAAAGCTATGCCTTTGGAATCGGAGAAAACGCGATGAATCCCAACATATCCGGAGCAACAAGAAGTCTTGATGAAGTTTTGCCAGAAGGCTTGCTGAATGCTCTATCGACCAAGGGATACTCTGACGAGTGCTCCCTAATGGAGGAGCTAGGCATAGATTTCACTCAGATATGGAACAACACCAAAAAGTCAGTTTTGATGAAAAACAAAGAGCAGCACCAGGGAGGCGATGACGTTGATTTGGCCGGGCCTCTATTTTTTGTTATACTCTTTGGGGCTTTGCTTTACTTCTACTCAGGAAAACTTCACTTTGGGTACATCTACGGAGTTGGCCTATTTGGTGCAGTTTCAATCCACTTACTGCTGAAACTGATGAGCAATAACTCGAAAAGTGTCGGTGATGGAGCCGCCAAAGATCCAAACGCCACAGGTAGCAGTCTTTACATTTTGCAGACCTGCTCAATCCTGGGATACTCATTTTTGCCGCTGTGCATATTGTCTATTGTCGCAATGTTCATAAACTTGGGTTCCACTTTTGGCCTGATTTTTTCTATACTAAGCGTGGTATGGTGCTCAACGAGCAGCTCGGGGCAGTTTACCAAGCTGCTTAACCTCCACAATGTCAGAATACTTGTTGCCTACCCGTTATTCATATTTTATTCAGTTTTCGCTTCTATGATTGTGTTTGGATAGACATCACTCCGCATGAAGCAATATGTAAAGTTAAAGCAAGTTCTTATATATACATGCTAAACGGCAATGAAGCGCCTATAATGGAAACACTGCTTTTAAACAGCTGCTGAACATGTACACTCATTCCACATACATAAATTAATGTAAGTGCTCAACTTTTAACTGTGATTACTGCTCAAGCAATCATCCTTCAAACACCTTCTACATGCTTAATAAAAGCTTTATGAACAAGAAAGCAAACGCGAAGTTTTTTTGATTATTCTTTTTTTCCTTTTTTTTATTATTTTTCTTTTTTTTTTTTTTAAAATTATGATATTAATATTATTATTTTAAAAAAGTGAACATTCACTGTATGAACAGTCTATGTGTGAATACTGTTATTGAATATACATTGCTACTTGAAGAAGAGAAATATGCTAAAAAAAACCCAATCATTAAATTCCATTTAGTAGCTTATTTTTTTTTTTTTTTAAAACGAAAACAGTCACAGCACGCCAGAGTTTATTTCAATATTGACATGTCTAATTTTCTGGAAAGTTATTTGGCCAAAAGAAGGTCAACTGACGATAAAGAAAGCTTAAATCTTCCTCAGTTGTTACAAAAAAACAAAAGTGAGAACTCCTTTGATGCTTTAATTAAGCAGTCTGGAAAGTTGACAAGCACAAGCGGAAATGGCTCTCTAAATCAGTATTTCAACATATACACAAACAGATTGATGTACTTCAAACCAAAAATTTTAGACCAAGCTTCCAAAACTTTTGGGGAAAGTTTAAAAACCAGTTCAAAAATACTGGATATCCAGTCCACTCTTCTGTCCCAATCAGTTTCAAATGAACAGAGCAAAGACTCTATAAACAAAAATGCGTTGACTTTTGCAGTAGGCACTGTATACACAGAAATGAAATACAAACCTGACATTTTGAACCAAGTCAGCAAAGATATTTATGGAATGCCAGAAAATCCAAGCAATTACACCTACCAAAGCCTGGATGACAAAATGAGTATCAGTGAAAACATTGAAATGCTTCTTGAAGATGAGAGTGGAAGAATTTTGCTAAAGTTTGATCATATAGAAGCACCAAAAGATATACTAGTAACAGGCGTTGTTTTAGGAGTTAGAGGGTACGTGGATGTTGACAACTGTCTGCAAGTTATTGATTGCTGCTACCCTGAATCTTTAAAAGATTCTGATATCGATTTGTCTACTGACAACGCCAACTCAAAAGTTTTGATTATCAGTGGCTTAAATATGAACCAAGACAGTGATTTGGAACAATTAAGCAAGCTTCAAAATTACATCACTGGAGCTCTGTCTACATGTGAAGACGCTCAAAATGTTATTTTGCTAGGTGATTCTTTACGTAACTTTAGCAATTTGAATATATTGAATGAACTGATTTTAACAGCTTTGCAGTCCAAAACTGTTACCATAATTCCGAGCTTTAATGATCCCAGCGATAAGGCTCTGCCTCAAAGGCCATTAAACATAAAGCTTTTTGACAGAAAAATACAAGTTAATTCTCCAAATGTCGTTTGCTCAGAAACCAATCCTCTTTATTTAAAAAAGTATGGAATTATCTTTGACTCTGGTGACTCTGCTAATGATATTGCAAAATACAAAGATTACGAAAGCAAAGAAAGCAGAGAGGAAATACTCAAAGGGTTTGTGAAATGGCAAAATTTGGCACCAACAGCACCAGACACATTGAATATCATGCCTTATGACATCAATGAAGAGCAGGATCCATTTGTGATCAAAGATATTTATCCAAGAGCTTTAATAGTTGGTAATCAAAAAGGCTTTATAGATACTGCTTACAATGGTGTCAAAGTGCTAGGAATTCCTTCATTTTCACACACACAACAAGTGATTGAAGTGGACTTCAAGACTTTAAATTATAAAATCATTCAACTGTAAATATAAAGTATATAAGTAGCTTTATTATTATTATTATTTTTCTTTATTTAACATTAAAAGTGATTATTAGAATGGTGATTTTGCACATACAGCATATCATTTCGTTCATTAGTTATATCTAAAGCTTATTTACAAGAGATGGGGTTTTTATGATGCTGATTCAGTTTTGGTACTAACTTTGTCCAAAATAAAAACACCCTTTTTGTATCTTTTGGAATAATTACTTCCTGCACCGAGCTTAGCTAAAGATAATTTGTTTCTCTCGTTAGCTTGTACATTTATCGTATCAAAGATTTTTTCAGATAATAATGGAATGATTGGTTGAGACATAAGACAAAACAATCTTACAACTTCTAAAGACAAAAACAATATCAAGTCTCTGTGCTTCTCAAGACTTTGATTTTTAATAGCCCATGGTTTGGTGTTTTGAAACAACTGATTTCCGTTATCCAGCAAGCATATTAGTTTGTTTAGAACAATTTGATAACGGAAACTTTCCATGTACTGTTCATAATTATTTTGTAACCATTCAACAGTAGCTTGAATGTCATCAAAAGAATTTTTTATCAAATCAAAATCTTCAAAATGCTGCTCGAACTCATTGTAAATTTGGGGATCAATCTTCCCATTATTTTGTTTAAAAATGGGCTGCCAATATTTAACAGCAGCTTCAGGATCAAATTTCTTCGATGATCTGCTTACAAGGTTACACAATTTGTTAACTAATACAACATTTCTTGCTTCGTCTACATAGTTATCTAAGAAATTACCATCCTGGTTAATAGAAGAATGAGTAAGAACAGCAAGCTTCAAAGAATCCGAGCCATATTTTTCAATATACTCCAAAGGATCTACAACGTTGCCTAGAGACTTTGACATTTTGACCCCATTGTTTAACCAATGGCCATGAACAACAACTCGTTTGGGCAACGGCAATCCTGCAGACATTAGGAAAATTGGCCAATAAATACAGTGGAACTTTATTATGTCTTTTCCTATAACGTGTGTGGTGTTTTTCATAAACTCATTTTCAGCAGAAGTGTGCTCTTGTATTGAGCTGATAGAGCCGAGAGTTGTCAAATAGTTACACAAAGCATCGAACCATACATAAACAGACTGGGATTCGTCATCTGGAACTCTGATGGCCCATCCTAAACGCTTTGTTGGTCTTGATATTGACAATGGCATTAACTTGTCGTTTTTCAAAATGTTCAAAATAATGTTTTTGCTAGACTCTGGCTGGATGAACTCAGGCTTTTTTTCAATTAAGTCAATTAGGGAGGTTCTATATTTTTCCAAATCAAAAAAGTAGTTCTTTTCTTTAAAAAATACTACTTTGTTATTGGTTTCTATGTTTATAAACTCTCTCTTGGAATCAACTGTTGAGAAATCCTCGTTGGGGTCCAGTGCTTTCTGAGTTTTATTCTCTCCAATAACTTCACAAACATGCTTTTCAGGATAAAAAGTTTCGTCACTTATAGAATACCAGCCTTCGTGCTGCCCTTGAAAGATGTCTTTTTCGCAAAGCTTCCATAAGTTTTGAACTTCTTTTATATGGTCTTTGTCTGTTGTTCTTATGAACCTGTCGTATTGAACGTTACTTTTGGTGCAAAGATCTTTAAAAGATAAAGATAAATTGTTGACAAAGTCTTGTGTGCTTAAATTCATTTTTATGGCTGCATTTTGAATTTTCAGACCGTGCTCATCGGTACCTGTAGTAAACCTAGTCTGTCTTTGGGATTGGTCAAAGCTGTGTAGTTTTTGAAATCTGTTTTGAACATCACATAAAATGCTTGAATAAAAATGCCCTAGATGAGGCTTTGCATTTGGATAGAAAATAGGAGTGGTGACATGTACCCGTTTCATCTTAACAGTAGCCTACAAAGAGCAATCAACAAAGAAAGTCAAAAAAAATAAAAAAGTTGCTTTCTGGTTCTGTAAAGCTTTGAAACTTCTGGGGTTTACGTATATTATCTTTATATTACTGCTTCAAAGACTGCAATTGTTCTGCTCATCATTGACTTTGTTCAAACAGGAAGCTTCAATGATTTAAATTTAAAAAAAAAAAAAAAAATTAACAAAAATTAAAAAAAAAAAAAAAATATAGTGAAAAATAATTTATAGAATGATTTTATGTGAGCCTTTCTCGCTAATAAACATTCGGTATTAGTGCGTGAGATTTCAAAACGCTCTGTTTTTAAAATAAAAGTTTACGCATGAAGGTGAATACAGAGAGTGTTTGAAAGGTTTAATAAAAAGTTAATTATTTAAAAATAGTTAAGTTTTTAAGCAAACAGAAAAGGAACAGCGAGATAAGAAACACCAAACAGAAACCGAATCTTGAAACAGCATGCCAGACAAAATAAGCACCACACTAAATAAGAACCCGAACTACACTGAGTCTATATCCCCAGAATGCACGAAGCTAAAATTGGCCTATGATAACTGCTTCAACAAGTGGTTTAAAGATGTTTTTTTGTCAAACAACGGCGAAACAAGCGACAACAACGAAAAGATATGCGAGTTTGAGTTTGACAAGTACCATCACTGCCTGTTCAGTGCTATAACCAAGCTGGACGAGGAAACGAAAAAGAGCTCCACAGATAAAAATGACCCTGTCAAAGGCTTGATGGACAGCATCAAGGAAGCCGAAAAAGAAGTGGAGCAGTTCCATAAAAACTAAAGCCTGCTGATGCCCATTACCCCGTTTATATATATATATATATATGTATATGTTGCCCAGCACACCGTTCAGCTGTCTTTATACACTCATATATATTGTCCAGCACTGTAAATAGAACTCATATACTTTATATGCCAAATCAAACTTTAATTAGCAAAAGACACGAATTTTTGAATAAAAAAATATAATCACCCGGACCAGAAGATAACTTCCATTTAGAGAGCGGCACCAGAGGCACAGCCTTTCTTCCAAAAAAGAGCTCATGCATTCCTATTTGAGCTTTTCCAGAGGCGGATGGTTTTTCTTTTTCCAGAGCAACCAAAACGGCACAGAAGACTCCAAAGACTAGCAAGCAGGTATACCGCCACACACATATCAGCCACCACCAGCTCACATCATTGTCTAGAGACTGCATACAATCAAAAGCAGAAATTCACAACACACACATAACTATGGGATCAAATTTATCGTCGCCAGTGCCAGTTTTTGCCAAGGAGTGTTCGGAAATGAACGACAAGTTCAACGAATGCTCTGACAAGTGGTATAAAGGAGAGTTTTTGAAAGGGGAGTCAGTGGACAACCCATGCTCGTTTTTGTTCCAGGAGTTTGCGCAGTGCATAAACGTGGCCTTGCTGCTTAAGGACTTCAAGCAGATAGGAGAGTTCCAGGAAGGCGATCTGCCAGACGACATCAACGAGTTCATTGAGGAAAACAACCTGAAGTTTGACCTGGCCAACAGAGGCGGCTTTGACAAATAAACGCCGCAGCCAGGAACCATGTATATATGAAACATTAACTTATAACGTTGAAGTGAATAAAGCAGCTGTTTTTTATTGTGGTTGGCCTTGAGCGCTGCTTGCCGGCTGGCGAGCATCACGTGACCAGCCAATGGTTATTTGTATGCGTTTTGAAAAGCTAACACGTGACCTGAATTTGCTGTTTTCCGTGTGCGCACATCTGACCTCCCAAACAGGCAAAAATCGCCAGAGGGGTCAACTTCCACTGGCCGAGGCTTTAACTGCGGAAAAAAAAAAAAATTTTTTCTCGTCGAAAAACACACACCCACTAGATACCGCCAGGCCCTGTGCAGTGCGATTCTGCAGTTAAGCACCAGTTTCGCTTAACCTCCAGCATGTGTGCCTTTCAATTGCTTCGACTTTTACTGTGTTCGTTTTTAAAACTGTTTGTCGCTCAATCTTTTAAATTTAATAAAAGGTGTCATAATTAACACTTGACTCTTTTAATATGTAAATACTCCTGCTCTGTTTAGTCTAAATAGAAGAGTTTATTTGTCCATTCATTCTTTTATTTATATATTTACTATATGCATTGAATTACAAGAAAAAAAACACAAACATAAACCCCAGTAATCACTAGTTTTAGTTATCAATACACGTATACCTTTAAGTTTTGCCAATCTTTGTTTGAATTATACATTTGACGTTATTATTATCAGCACTTTGAAAATAATTCCATTCCAACATATATAAAGAACGAAAGACTTTAATCGAACTTAAACAACATATTCACAGAAAATTCTTAATTAGTTCTAGTTATTCACAACAACAACCAAAAAAAGAAGTTAAGCACTAATAAATAAACACTGTTTATTACATATACATACACACACAGAAATAATGTCAGCAAATATAAAAGATATACAAACCAAAGTGGCAACATTGAAAAGCATGTTTCCAGAATGGTCTGAAGACGAGTTAAAAGAGGCTTTAGTTCAATACAAAGGTATCGTTGAGGATGTCGTTGATAAAATTCTTTGCGGTATAATCACTCCTTGGGAAAAGCTTGAAAAAAATTCTAACAACAATAAACAATCCAACCAAGCAAACACTTCTCATATAGTAGGTGCCACTCGTCCAGGAACAAACACAAACTCAACAAGCACCAACGCAACCAGTAACTTTAGAAACTCAACTTTCAAGAATATCAAAACTCCTAACAACAATAAGTTCAACAGCCACCATGTTGGCACCAAACCAGCCCAAACTTCAAGAATCACCGGATCAAATGCTTCTTTGAAAAAACCTGCCGCTTCCCTGACTAACACTGCTACCAAAATATCAGCATCCAAAAAGAACGAGTCAGCTATTGAATTACTGGAAGCTTACAAGGGCTTTGCAGTCTTAAGCGCCGAAGAAGTCGATGATTTGACCTGGGCTGATAAAATGACATACAAGAAAAAGTTGAAAGAATACACCAGCTTACAAGAACAAGCCAAAGAAGAATTAGAAAAGAAAAAAGCTGAAGAAGAATTGAAAGAAAAAGAAGCCAAGGCTGCTCCAGTTGAAGAAACCCCAGCCGAACCAGTTGCTAAAGAAGTGCCTGCCGCCAATGACGACGAAGAAAAAAAACAAGCCGAGAAAGAAGAAGCAGAAGAAGAGACTGAAGAAGAAGAACCAACTGCTGAAGCTCCTGAATCCGAAGAAGCTGCTCCGGAAGTTGAGCAAGCTGCTGAAATAGAACAAGAAGAAAGCACTGAAGAAGAAAAAGCTCCAGCTGCTGCCAAGGCTGAATCTGCTCCAAAGCAAACTAATATGCTTGAGGACTACGGAAACATGAAGTCCGCCGTTGATGACATGTCTTCTCAACAGCAAATGGGCACTCCTTCCTCTCAATTCCAACAAGCTTCTCAACAGCAATTCATGGGCTTCAACGGTGCTCCAAACTATCCTCAATACAACCAAGGATTCATGCCTCAAAACCAAATGTACCCAAACAACTTTGCCGACCAAATGGCCATGTACAACCAATTTGCTGCTTACAACTACTTCCAACAAATGCAACACATGCAACAACAAGCCCAGCAACAGCAACAAGGCTCTGGCGCCAACACTGCTCCTAACACTGCTTCAGGCGAATCTCCATCCCAGCAGCCATACGACTTTGCTAGTGGCCGTCAAATGATGGGCATGCAATACCCACAATTCATGCAATCCTCTTACGGTGGTTACCCATACGGGCAATTCAGCGGCCAACAACCTATCCCTGGCCAAGAAGAACAGCAACAACAGCAAAGCTCTGAAATGCCTCAATCTCAAGACCAATACGCCTACTACCAACAACAGCAAATGCAACAACCTTACGGCCAACAAAACTACTATAACATGAACCAGAACTACAACCAATACTAAGTCTAAAGACTCAATCATTCAGATCAAAATATGGCAGAGAAATGCAACTAGGTTAAAATTTGTATATATAAAGTTTTATTTTTATTTTATAAAGCAACTGTTAATTAAAAGAAAAAAAAAGAGGAAAAACCCAGCAGAAAAAAAACGTGGAACGATGTCATGGAGCGGTAAAAACGAGGGCCCGCTGATTCAAATGTTCATGGCCAGCTGTGTTCCGTTTGTTTAAGCACAATGGTGCTCAACAGCTTGAAGAGCATGGTGCTTTTAGTATGAAAAACGCAGAAAAATAAGGGATATTGCCCAACAAAAGAACCTGGTGCGTTTGAAAGTCTAGTCTTAAACACCATTGCCAGTGTCAGAGCTTTGCTTATTTTTTTTGGATTATTTCATTTCCCAACGCCAAATCAACATGTTTAGAGCATGCAGGGTGCTGCACGGCAGTGTGCTTGTCACAGGAAGCAGCAAAGGGCTGGGACATGCGCTGGGAAAGCAGATCGTTGCAAACCAGACCCACTCGGACTTAATCATGCACGGATCCAGCGTCGAGAGCCTAAGGCGTGGGATGCTCAGCCTGGCTCCCCTCAAAAGCACAACAAAGGTGACAGGGATTGCCGTGGACTTTGGCGACTGCTCGAAACTGGCTGCAACGAGCATTGACGAGTACGTGCTTGAGGACGGCGCTGTGAGGGTGCTGAGGCAGCACGCCAGCATCGCCGACTTCTTCAGAAGCAGGGACATAGAAAAAATGATCCTCAATCACGCGGTGTCCAAGGACGCGCTGGTCATCAACAGCAGGCCCGAGGACGTCCTCGCAACCTTCAACGTCAACGTGGTGTCCTACATCCAGCTGGCGAGTGCGCTGCTTAGGGTGTGGTTCAGGCAGAACACCAGAAAAAAAAGCCCCCGAACAATTGTTACCATAGGCTCTGTTCTCAATGAGCACGAAGGCAGCCTTGTGGTGAAGGGCAACATGGCGTATGCCATGTCGAAAAAGAACGTGGAGATGCTGTCGGGGTATATCCGGTTTGAGTACTGTGAACGGTACCCATGGCTTACAGCGGAGCACCACAACATCCCGTTCCTGGTTGACTCTGGCCTGGTCGCGAACAAGGCGCTGCTGGAGACGGCGGACGTGGAACGTGACACGGTTGAACACGTGGCGAGACGGATCCTGGCAGGGGAGAAGTAGCATTTCTTTTTTTTTTGTTTGCTGCTGTGGTCACGCGACACTGTTTGGGCAGCCACCTCCTTCCTCTTTGGGACATGCCTTTCTTCCTCTTTGGGCACCAGTGTTTTCCCCCCATCGGACCCCACGAGCGCTGCTGCCTTTTCCCACGACCAGTAACGGGAAAACAAGGACGCGCAGCCAAAAGCAGAGAAAATTTTTTCCTCCAGTGGCCACCGCAGGCATACATTCGTTTCTTTTTTCTGCTCGCCCTGAGTTGAAAGTTGTATCAACATGCAGGCGTCTAGTGAGCTTTTCACATTGACTATCCTTATAACATGTCAATCATAACTTCCTCTGATCCCTTAAACAGAGAGACTCCTTCAAAACCAGTTAGGAAACAACTTTAAAGCTTACATACACATATTAAACATGATTATTTACAAGGACATTGTCTCTGGTGACGAACTATTATCTGATGCTTACGACGTCAAGGAAGTCGATGGTGTTATTTTCGAAGCTGACTGTGACTTAGTCAAGGTTGGTGGTGACAACGTTGACATCGGTGCCAACCCTTCTGCCGAAGACGGTGAAGACGACTTAGAAGAAGGTGCTGAAATCGTCAACAACGTTGTCTACTCTTTCAGATTACAACAAACCGCTTTCGACAAGAAGTCTTTCTTAACTTACATCAAGGGCTACATGAAGACTATCAAGAAGAAATTAGAAGAAACTGACCCAGAAGCCGTCAGCGTTTTCGAAAAGGGTGCCCAAGCCTACGTCAAGAAGGTTGTTGGTTCTTTCAAGGACTGGGAATTCTTCACTGGTGAATCCATGGACCCAGATGGTATGTTAGTTTTGTTAAACTACAGAGAAGATGGTACCACTCCATTCGTTGCCATCTGGAAGCACGGTGTTGTTCAAGAAAAGATCTAATTTATGCAAAAAGGAAAACGCTTTATTTCAATATTTAAATCAATATATGTCAAAATCTCTTTTTTTATAAAATAACAATCTCTTTCATTGATTGATTTTTTCTTCTTCTAGGCTGCCTGGCTTGAACGCAGTGCACCCAAGCAAAAGCTTAGACAGGGTGTTTGATAGCTGAAGAAGCTGTTTAGTTCATCTGCTACCTTCTCATTGCTTTATCAGCATAGCTGAGGTGCCCTGCAAGGCTACGCCTTTAGATCAATACTGCTCAATCGTCACTTTCTCTTTGTTAGACGGCTTGAAGACGTGATACAACGCGCTGCTATCGTCAACTACAATGCCACTGAATGTATTCTCATTCTCCCAGCTAATGACATTAAGCAATTCCCCATTTTTTCTACGTATTTGTATTTCTTTTTCGAACTTGTAGTACACCTGGTCTTTGGACGCAACAGAGCTGACAAACAAATTTGCCAAACCAAAAAGCTTATGGTCCAAGTCAGGAACCATCTGGAACTGCTCCAGAGAGTAGATGGAGTTAACAACAACATTGTTGTGCAGAACACGCATCAAAACAACGTAGTCATCTTCGTTGCTAACAGTCAAGCTCCCGCTTTTTATGACGCCTGAAGCTTCTGCTGACAGCTGGATCTGGGTTATGATTTTGTCTTCGGCATAGTCAATAATATAAAAGCTGTCCTTAGTCATTAGCAGCACAGAGGTTTCTGTCACTCCGTGCTTCAAGTCCAGTATCGTTTTTAAGTTGTATTTTGCTAGATCAAGTTTATATTCTAGAGCTGTGCCAATGTTTACTATTTTTATTGTTTCTTGGTCATTGTCAAGATAAACAAAATTATCGTATTTGAAATCACAGCAAGTATCAAACGTATAGAACTTGTCTTTTTTGGAAATGAAAATCTCATTTTCTTTTTTTAGTGTTTTCAAAGACTCGTTTTTGTTCCATAAGAAGTCGTCTAACTTGTTACTGTACCAGCAATTTCCAGCATTGACTAATGATTTTTCAAATATTTGCTCGTTGAGCAATAGCTTTTCAGAATCCAAACACCTTTTTTCAATAAAGCCGCTGCCAAAATCAACAAAAAACAGGTTCTTCCCACTAAGAAAGACCTTGTTTATTCCAGGAATGTTGGATGTGTAAAAGTTTTTAGGAACCAGACTGCGGCTTTTAGCCTCCGGTGGAAACAAAGACTCAGCGTCCTTCTTGTAAGCCAGATCACTGGCAAAGCTCTGTTCGGCCAAAATCATGTCTATATCCTTCATCACAGACGTAAGCTTGAATTTGCTTTCTTGGATGATGTTGCCTACCTCGCTCCCTTCAACGAACTTCTCGTTTTCAACACGAAGATCCTTCAGCGCTGTGTTTATGTTTTCAATTGACGCATTTCTCTCTCTCTGCAGCTGCTTGCTTCTTAGCAGAAGTTCGTAGTTGATTCTGTTTCTCTCGTTAAGTGTGTACTGGTCTTGAAGATACTTGATTACTGTAATCAAATTGATGTTTTCAGAGCTCATTGTTTTTAAATTATGGGCTTCAGCTGCTGGGTAAAAGAACGTATAGAGCAAACGCGAATGGTTTCTATGTGATCCAACGAATCAAAAGAAACAAAGTTTGGGGTTTCACCTCTTTCAAAATCATAGCACAAAAGACTAAATCCTCTCAAGCCTGCCATTTCTGCCAAGTACTCAGCTGACATACAATTGATCTTCAATCTCATTTACAGTCATAATACATAGCTCAGAAGTATATATATATATATGAAAAAAAAATAACAAATAGAAACAGCACGGCGCGTGATCACGCAGAGCGGAGCTAAAGGCGCTCTATGCTGAGCATCAAATGTCCGAGAACCATCTGCTGGGAGGCCATATAACACCAACCGTCTTGTTCACTGAGCCAAGAACCAGGCCTTTGGGCACGTATCCGTACTTTCTGGAGTCAATCGAGTTGTTGAGATTGTCGCCGAGCATGAAGAAGTGGTTCTGCGGGACCAGGTGCACGCTGTCGAGAGAGTCCTTGGCCAGGACGTCAACGCTCTGGTGCTGTTCGTAAGCAATCCGCTTGCAGCAGACTGAGTTGTCCTGAGGGCTCTTGAAAAAGACCACATCGTTTTTTCCTATGTCCTTGCTGCAAAAAGCACTAATAAAAGCCTTCTTGTTTATAAGCACAACGTCGTTGTTGTGCAGACTCGGCGACATCGACTCGCCCTGGATCTTCCCTATAGTCACAACATTGCTCGTGGTGAAGAACAAAATAGGGGCAAAGATAGCTGCTGTTTTCAGTCCTGTGCTATAGAATGCCATTTCAACGGGGTATTGCTGCTTGTTCTTCAATAAATCTTATAACGAGGAAACACTGCTGGCGAGCAGCAGCGGTCCACAACATGCAGAACAGTCAGTTGAAGCCAACTTTTAGACGATGATTGCTATGATATGGTCTTTTTTTTTTTCTCTGCCGTGGCTTGGCTGCGGGTTCTTGATACCGTGACTCAAGCGTGAATTTCGAGAGAATATATACTTAAGGATTGCATCTGAACATTACATATAGATGGCTCAGGTCTTAGGCGTTTGGCACACAGTAGAGTGTTCAAAGATAAAGAATAAAAAGCTGGTCAAACAAAGCAGCAGCAGTATATAGATATTTGAGAAGGACGCAGGCCACTGAGGAAGCTAGGGTCGGAAGCTTCACTTCTTGCCTGGGTTTGCGATGCACTCCATCAGCTCGTTTTTCAACTCAACCATCTTGTCAAAATTGTCAAAGCCGTTTTTTTTATCGTTCTTGTTTGCTTCTTTCTCTTCACCCAAGTAGGCTCCAACGTGGGATCTGAAGACCTTCAGGTGACCATCAAGCTCATCTGCAGCATTGGCAAAGGAATCGCTCATGCTCAAATACCTGCCTTCAATAAGGCCAGGGTATTCTTTCTGGAACTTGAAAATCCCACCATGCAGAATAAACACGTCTGGAAATATCAGGTAAGGCCAATATTTTATGTTTATGAGCCTGTCAAGCTTCCGCAGAAATTTGCCCATCTTTGGCGACCTGTATTGAGAAAATTCGCAGTAAAACACAATTTTCAGGTTCAGTACTTGGGCTTGGCCTTCCTTTTGGCTCAGCATGTGCTTCAAATAATCCGCCAAACTATCAAAGTCGTATATGTTTAAGCTGTTTTTGATGTGCCCATGCGCAAATTCTCTAGGAAATCTGCAATCTATAATTATTAGCTCATCATTGCTGTTTGGAACTGTTCTTTTTCGTTCACTATCGTTGATCAAGCCCATCATCTTGCTTCCATCAAGTAAAGCAATTCCTTCCTGGTTGTACTCAACCTTTTCGCCAAAGCTAGGCAAATGGATCAGTCTTTTTAGCTGATGGTCATTCACACTGTCGTTGTGGCCTTTGTCATCCAGCTTAAGATTGCAAGAGACGTCTTCATTCAATTTCAACAAGTCGTATTTGTTAAAAACCATTGAATTGCTCATTTTCAGACTTGAAGAGGCAAATGAGTTTTGAGACATCGCAGACATCACCTCAACGGATTCTGCTTCAAAATTGATGTCGGTGTTTAGTTTATAAAGCAAACTGTTTGTTCTTTCTGGTGTTTTTGGCGGCAGTTTTCTCCCTTCATGGTGCTGATCTTTCATGACAGCATTCCTGTACCTAGTAACATCCACTATTGGCGTTTTGTTCAAGTCGTCCCGGTTCAAAACAAAGTCGCTTTCTATATTTTCCTCTTTGCTGAAATTACTCTCAATACTGAATAATCCTAGCTGGTTTGAGCCCGAGCTGCACAAACTTGATCCTGTGTTAGATGAGGACAACGGCATAATGTTCCCAGAGCCGCTACTGTTGTTAAAAGGTATCGACAAGGGAGGAGGAGGTTGCTTGCTGATGAACTCTATAGTGTCTATATCTGATTCTTTTGAGAAAGACCCCCTTTTTTTACTAGCACTGTTGCCTGTGTAATTCAACTTTTCCGATCTTAATTCTTGATCTGGCCTGTACTGTGAATTTGTTAACACTGCTGGGCTTTTAGCAGATACACTTGATTTCGTGTTGTATGTATCATAGCTCAGTACATTGTTTCCACCAGCATTTAAGTTTCCGTTGTTTCCATTTGTATTGCTGCTTGTTGCAGTCAAATATGAATTTAAATTATTTGTGTACTTTTTCAAAGAGGTGCTTCTTTTCAAAGACGCACTTCTCTTGAACGAGTTCTGTGTGTTTAAACCTATCTTTTTAGAGTTCCCTGGGTCACTCATATCTGAGTTGTTTGCTTTATTGAAAGGCAGAGAACCACTGAAAAGCATGGTAGGTCCGCTAAACTGCCCGTTATGGTTTATGAAAGGCGAAGAGGCCCCGCTGCTATTGGTGCCTGCTGTTATTGGCTGGTGATAAGAATCTAGGTATCCCTGGTTCCCCATCATTTTGCTTTTGAAACTTGCCTTGCCGTTATTGCAGCCGGATTTCAAAGTGCCATAGTTGTTCTCGCTGGAACTGTTCAATGCTCCGGAGAAGAGATATGTGCCGTTGTTTGCTTTGTTGAAAACAGACTTAGAATGGTTGTTGGAAGAGAACAGATCCCTGTGCATTAGGTCGTGTTCCTCCTCAGTAAAGCTGTCCAATGACTTTGATATGAGATCAAAGTTTGCCTTGTCTCTGTTTTTATAAGCAACCTGCGAGGTTTGGGCTTTATTGCCGTATGGTTTGATTAAAACCGGATGCTTGATGTCTTTGCTGTAGCCCAGGTTTAGCATCAAGTCATCTTCCTCGTACTCCTCCTCAAACTCTTCGTTGTCATCTTCATGCTCGCTTGGTATGTAGCCTTTGTTCTTGTACTCCTCATTGTTCAAATAGTAAGAGTGCCTTTTATTCTGGGTGCTGATTTTTTTTTCAAACTTAGAAATTTGCGAGTTAAGGAGATCTAAAGCACTGTCAATGTTTATATCATGATCATTGGCCATTATACAAAAATTTCCATTGAGTGTTATATGTTTTGTATTACCAAAGTTTGCTGCTGGCCACTTAATAAAGGCTGCCTTGAGATATGCGGATATGCAAGTAGTAAAGTTATGATGTCTGGATGTGCTTGTGAAAAAAATGTAACTGCAGCAGAAATTAGTTCGATTGAAATTTCAGTGTGGTTTATAAGCTTTCAGATATGTTTTTAATGGCTCTTCTTCCATGGTCTTCTGTAAAATGCTTATTAAAAAAAAAAAACACCCATCCAAACCTAATATCAAGTTATATCTGTCCCAATTGAACATTTATATATAGTTATTCAGTGTGTTATAAAATTTTTAAAAGTTAAAATTTTAAATTTTTAAAAAAAAAAAAAAAAAGGAAAAAGAAGCCCTCAAGTCAACGGTGAAAAAAGTGATCTGAAAGCGAAGCTCAAAAAAGGAAAAAGAAAGTGTCAAAGACATGACTGGTTTAAGGAAAGAACAATTATGTCGTTTTTGTCATGATATGCCATTGAATTATATACTGATTGAAGTGCTACTGTGCTTTTCTGAGCACTCAAGTCTTCTGGCTGGATTGGATTCACACCTGGTCTTTGCAGTGGCAGGAGAGTGCGATGGGCTACTGCGTGACTAGACCCTGCAAATGGAGAAGAAGCACAACCGTAAGCAGCAGCTTGATCGTGCATGCCTCGCAAAATCTCCGAGGCTCCATGCTTTATAAGTCACCGTATTCTGCAAAATTCAGGTACTTCTTGAGGGCATCAACGTTTTCAAAGTTCAGTATTGAATCCCTGATGTTCAGCACGGTTAGCCGTCTTTTGATTTTGGGATCCAGGGCTTCCAGCTTCTTGTGATCGCTTGGTTGAGCAGGCGTGCTCATGAACTTTTTAAAATCTATTGGCTTGGCACTTGGCTTCAGGGTGCCTTGCGGTGCATGGCTAACTGGTTCAGGCGTCAGCCTCAGCGAAGACCTTTTTGGCACAGCTATCTGCGAGTCTTCTTCGCTGAAGTTCAGCTGGCTGTAGCCATACTGAGTTGCCGCACTAGAAGGCTTAGTGCCGACTTTCTCGTCATTTCTGATCTCAGGGTCCAAGTCAAAGTCAACAAATTCCTCGTTGTCTGATGACGATTCTTTCGTCGTTCCGGTGTCGCTGGATGTGATGGACACATAGCCGTCATCAGCAGCATTGGCTGCAAATATATCAGGGCCGCTGTTGTTCAAACTTATTTTTCCAAAGCTGTCTTTCAAACTGAATGCGCTATTATTTTCAGAATTTCCAATGTTTTTTAAATCAATGTACTTTCCTATTCCGCCTGGTGTGTTCAAAACACCTAAATTGGAGCCTGAAGAAAACCCCTTGCCAAAGCTGACAGGAGACTCTGGAGAGTCCATCGACAGGTACTGCTGAGACAATGGCAAGGATATCTGCAGGCTCTTTTCAGGGGTCTTCAAAAGCTCATGCTGAGAAGAGGAAGACTTGGATTTCTTTTGAAACATCTTTTTAAACTTTCCACTTGTACTTCTTAGAGACGAAATTCTGCCGTTGTCGTGTGATGAGGAAATTCCTGAATTTGAAGTTTTAGGGAGGGATTGGATTGGCGAAGCAACTATGTTCAGCGATTCTCCTGAGTTTGAGTAAGAGCTGTTTGAAAGCAGGCTTGTGTTGCTTTTTAGCTTAAAAGGCGATTTTCTTAACAAATTCAAAATATCTTTGTTTAATTCCGTATTTGCACTGATGTGTGCATCCACCAATTGGCTTAAACTGCTCTCTACAAAACTGAAATAAGCATCATACACAGATAAAAGCTCAGTTGCTGACTTTCTTAGTGAGTTGTCCTTCACAAGAAGCTGATCGCAGATCTCCATTAACAAAAACACGCAGATTTCACACATTTTCTGGGCATCTTGATCAAGAGAATCGTCTGGATTAAGCTCACGCCTTACAGCTGTCACATCATATATTTTTCCTTCGTTGTCTTTGGTTTTAAATATTTGAGTCAAGTCTTCCTGGTTTATCTTTCTATACAACTCAAACTCAGTCCCGCCTAACTCCATGTCAAAAGGCTTTTTGCCTTGTAGCAAACAATGCACGGAAACACCTAGTGCCCAGCAATCTAGTTTGAAAGGATCGAGCAAGTTTATTTTTGTGGAATGCTCAGTTTTTAAGTCTTTACTAGAACCATCAAGCTCATTGTCTTCTTCGCTATCATCAAAACTGCTTGCAAATCCACAAATTTCCGGTGCAATGAACATAGGCGACCCAATCAATTTGTTGACTTCATTTTGATACTTTTTGTATATTTCCGTTGATGAAATCCCATCGAGCGTGGGGTAGTTTTTGCCAACAGCAACAACAGCAGTTTCAAAGTCAGATATTTTAAAAATGAAATCTCCGCTGGGGTCTTTCTGAACCAAAATGTTGCTTGGCTTGATGTCTCGATGTGCAACTCCTTTAGAGTTTATAAACGAGAGTCCTTTGAGGGTATGCACTAGAAACCTGATATTCACCAGGTTTTTGAAAACAAAAGAAGGCGTGCTGATAGTGTTGTAGCATGATCTCCAGATCTCAGCAACAAAGGTCTCGTAGGATGCTCCCTCCCACTGGGTCTCACCGAGTTGACAGTATTCAAAGATGAGCCATACTTTACTTGAGTGGCTGGAGTCGATAATCTCATGGAAGTTGACTATATTTTCCATTCCGTTAGGCTTGGCGCCGCTAGGTGAAACGGCAAGTGTTTTATAAATGTAGAATTCCCAGGCTAGCCTATCAAACTGGACCCTTGAGAAAGCAGTGCTCGCATCAATGCTGCTGCTCTTCATATAAGACTGCAGCACTTTCAGCGAGACATTGTTATGGTTTCCTGCAGCAGCCTTATTGTACATGCTCCCGCTCTTCTTAAACTGCTTCATGGCAACGATGTTGTTGGAGGGATCAATGGCTGATTTTACTTTGGCATTTGGATTCGTGCATTTTGCTATGGTCGTTGAGTTTCTGTTTGACAGCGAAATCAGCTTGTATTGGTTGATGTATGGGTTGGTTTTCGTGGGGTGCTTAATAAGCTTGTTTATGTACTTCTTTGTGTGTTCTTCGTTGGCAAAAAACTTGCTTTTGTTTTCCTGAAATAGCCTGTTGTATGAGACATCCTCGGGGTTTTCATTCCTGTCAACAAAGGAGCGTTGAAGGTCAGTCAGTGTGTTCGAAGCGTCTTCGTTGTAAAAACTAACGTAGTCCATTGTGGAAGCTGCTTGTGGTAGTTTTTTTTTCTTTTTTAGCAAGCAAAAATCCAACCTCTTGACTGAAAGTGTTTGGGTTTTTCTGGTTGCTTCTTAGCTTCTAACAATGCTGGCTGGATTAAACGTTGCTGTTTGAAAAAAAAATAAATTTTAAAATTGAAAAAAAAAAAAAAAAAGTTCATTTTAAAATAAAATAAAATAAAATTATCTAAAATAAATTAAATTTTTTAAAAAGTTTAAGGAAAAGGTGAAAAAAAAAAAAAAAGAACAGTACCAATGAAAGATATGCTGCGTAAATAAGTTTGGTATGTGGCTGCTGGCTGGGCAATGACAAGAAGGGTGGAGCTGCATGGTAGAAAGCGCATCATGGAACTTGTGACCTGAATTTGCTTGCATTCAGCTTTTTTCCAGCGGTTTCTCAGCTGCGTTCTAGCTCGATTTGCATGCTCTGTTGGCAAAACCAGCAGCGGCACATGCTACCATGTCTACTGGTCGCCCTGTCTGCAGCTCATTATGCCCTCAAATATGCTGTAGCCATAAGAGCCGCCGCCCTGGTTTTTCAGAGCTGGATAGGACACCAGCTGGTCAAAACCATAACGAGAGGCCACCAGCGCACCTTTTATATCACTGTCAAAGGTGTTACTGCTGTGATGCTTTTTGAAAACGTCTAGCTCCTGCGCAGGATCCTCCTTCCAGTTTGGGAAGTAGCCGCCGGGGTTGACAACTTTCAAGGAGTTGAATGTAGGGTTCACATCATTGTCAGTCTTCTGCACACCAATCTCAAACTCAAAGGACATCAGCTCGAACAGAACGTCCTGGAAGCTCTTAGAATTCGTCACAGAACCAGCAAAAACTATATTCTCCAGCATTTTGCCAAAGGTCAGCAAGTTGCTGAAACGAGCACTGGTCTGAATCTGGTGGATGGCGTTTACCTTTTGTACTATTCTATGGACCGAGTCCAAACGCTTGACGCTGTATCTGACCGGTTTTCCAACGATCTTCTCTTCTTTTTCAACCTCGACATGCTTTTGCTTTTCGCCTATTTCTCCTGAGGCCAGAATTTTGGCAACATCCAGCTCTTCTTCTTGCTCTTTATAATCAGCATCTAAGCTTGGTTTTTCCAAAGAGCTGCCTCCAACTTTGTTGCTGCTGCTTATGAAGCTGGCAAACGCCTCTTCTAAGCCAAAGCTGACCCATCCATGCTCCATTAAGTAGTCAATGTCCGCTGTTTCTGGGTTCTGCTCAATCACATCATCAATAATGTGCTTGCATCCAATTCCAATGGTGGTTTCCAAGTCGATTATGCTTTTGAAGTTCTCAATGAAATATACTTTTGTTTCTAAATACCCAATGTCAATGATCAGACTGTGGCCTTGAAAGCCAGTGTTTGTTTGGAAGCCAGATAAAATTTGCAAATCCTGCATCAAAATCTGGTTGTTGGTGACGTTCATGTTCACCATGCTTCTGAGCGGATCAGCTGTGGTGACTGTGGAGCTGCTCAAATCAGCGCTTAGCACAAAGTCCTCGTACATTTTCCCTAAACTACCAGCTAGTTTGTATTCGTTCTCATTTGCTCCATTGGCATCGGAACTCAAAATATTCAGGCTCTGGTTGGTGTGCCCATAGTTTCCCATAGGGTAATTGTATAGCAAAGCCAGATACACCGGAATAATGGTCACGCTGACTATGGATTGGTGCTTATTCAACATCTTTTGAGTTTTTTGTAGGTGTACGGGGTTCAAAGAAGTCACAAGCGATATGTTGATAGACAGTTTGTCTCTGCCAGACTCTTCAGGCGAGATGGTCTGAATAATCTCGCTAACGATCAGTTCTAAGTATGTTTCAAAGTGCTCCCAGCTCAAAACTCTGTCTTTGGAGACAAAGCCTTGGACTGCATGGGACTGCATGCTGCTGGTGTTTTTAAGATGGCTGGCTCCGCTTTCATCAGTGAAAAATTTGGTTTCAATGACAACGTTGCTTTCATTGGAGTAGTAGCTCTCGATGTTTGCGCTGACCCCGCTTGTGTACAGGGTGTATGGAATAGGGCATAGCGTGGTGTTGTAGCTCCCAAGCTTGACAAAAACGTTGTGTGTGAAGTACCCAAAAGACATCTGCTTTAGCTGGCGTGTTTGCGATGGGGGGTTCTGTGGTTGTAATGCTGCAGAACTACTTTGCTAAAAATGTGAATTTTAAGAAATGCTGGCGTGCCTGACTAGAAATCACAATCGTGTTGACAACCAGACTGAACATTTACATTTTAAAATAAAAGAGAGCATTAGCAACAAACAAGAAAGAAAAACAAATAAAACCAGTGGCCGGGAGCAGAAAAAATTTCCGTGTGCGGAGTCACGTGGCTGGCGGGTGCGGCGGATGGTGACTGTTGTGCTGGGTGACTTGTTGCATTGGGAATCTTTCTTTCTGTGCAGGGTGTCTTTCTGTGCTGGCTGGGTGTCTCTCTTGTCTGGCTGGCTCTCTTTCTGTGCTGGCTGGGTGTCTTTCTCTGCTGGCAGGCTCTCTTTCTGTGCTGGCTGGGTGTCTTTCTCTGCTGGCTGACTGGCTCTTTTTCTGCCTCTCTGCCGGCCGGTCACGTGCCTCAAGCCTGTCTCTCCAGCAAAGCCACCCTGCTCTTTTTCGCTGCATGCAGCAAGCCCCTGGGCCATCGACCCCTGTCCGGCCACCACAGTCTCTGCCTGCTCGCTACTGTCTCTGCCTGCTCGCTACCTTCTCTGTTTTCTCCCCACACTCAGCCGTTTCCTCTTCTCGGCCTCTCCCTGGCTGCCAACAAAGGATGCAGGCTGGTGCTTCTTCTCAAGCCCACGGCGCCTTTCTCCGGACGTATCGCCGAGCTTTGTTCAGCTTCAACAAAAAATACGCATGCAACTTTTTTTTTTTCATGTTTTTTTTAAATATTTAAATTTTTAAATTTTTAAATTTTTAAATTCTTTTTTTTTTTTAAAAAGCGTATTTTAGTCCAGTTAGGCGCCCTCAGGACAAGTACTGGACGTCTTTGTCTTCTTATGAGCCATCGACAGTACAGACAAAACACCAAGACACAACCAAGGAACAGGCACGCAGTTTTTAACAGATCACAGCCAGCAGCAGACTTTTTATGGAGAAGCAGCATTTGAACAAGCATCAACTTCCACCATCAACCTAGCAGCTTCTGAGACTTTTTTATTTTTTTTAATTTCAAGCAGCAGACTTTTTTTTTATTTGTATCGCAATTGTGCTTTGACTGTGCATCACGAAGGAACATCCAGCTCTGCATAACCAACAAGACACACAATGCTGGGCGAAGAATTCACTACATCCAGTGGAGTAGCCAGCCAAGCCGACCTGCATGCAGATGGCTCAAATGCAAATAACAGCAAACCACTGCAAAGTGAAGCCAACGACATCTCCATGGTTGAGCTACCTAACATTTCAGAGTCAAAAAACAAAAAAAATGCAAAAAAGACCACCAAATCAGGCTCAAGCAGAAAAGCAAGCAAGAAATCGGCAAGCTACAAAACTAAAAAATACTCCAAGTCTTCTGGGAAAAAGAACACCAAAAAGAGCAAAAGCAGCAAAGACTCAGCAGACGCCGAGTCTGGAGTGCCTGAAAACGAAAACTCAGCAAACACATCCAGCACCGACAGAAGCCAGAGCGACAGCGGATCTGAGTCTGACTCCGAAGATAGCTCAGATTCCACTGAGTCTTCTTCTGACGACACCTCCAGCTCCACTTCGTCATCGGAATCTTCAGACAACTCGTCAGGCAAAAAAAAATTGAGCAAGAAAAACAAGTTTTCTATTCAGCAGCATCCTCTGTACATAAGATCGTTTGATGATGTTAATGGAACCTTCATAGATCACAGACCTTCTATGACAGAGCCTGTCTTGAAAAACAAGAAAAAAAGCATGCTGAAAAAAAGAAGAGAAAGAAAGAAGAAAGCCAAACAAGAAAGACAGAAGGAAATAGCCAAAAACAACGAGGCAAGCGGCAAAAACTCCAAGCTCAACACAGATGCATCTGTTTTAAACAAGCGCCCTTTGGAAACTCTTCATGAAGAAGCCGAAGGCCATCCGGAAGACGAAACCAAAAACAGGGACCAGCTTATTGCAGATTTGCAAACACACTTGAGTAAAGAAGCAAGCGCCAACAAGCACAATTTTGCTGGTGACTCGCCTAATTCAGCACAGCCGCAGTCTAAATATGGAAGTATCAATCCCAAAAGCGCTGAAAGTAAGCTGAAAGAAAAGTATAAAGGAAGAAATCATTTTTCAATGGGGTATCCGCCTGAGAGAACATCTTCTATAGACCAGCAAATGGACACTTCATTTGATGAATTAAGATTAGCCAAAAAGAAATCCAATGACAGCAACAACGACTTAGGCCATTTGGGGTCAAAACCGCCAAGTTCAAATTCAAACTCCTCTGATGTTTCATCTTTGGGTGATGTATGTTTGCCCATCACAAGTGATTCGGAATACTACATAAGCGACTTGAACTCTGATGAAGAGCAAAACGAATCTGTTGGATCTACAAAATCCAACAAAAGCAGAAAAAATTCAAATGAGACCGAAAGCGATGTTGACAGTCAGATAAATAGCAAAGGATTTGATGGGTCAAGATATGAAGAAGAAATCATGAAGAGCATTTTTGACCTGAACAAAAGCAAAGAGAAGTTTAAAAAACAAAACAACGAAGACGACGTTCACAACTATCAAAGTTCTAAAACCACCACCACTGCTTCTTCGATCCGTAACAAAAACAAGAGAAGAAAAAAAACAAGTGTCAAGAAAGAATGGCCAGATATATCTGTTTTGGAAGAGTTTTCTAAAGATGAAACTGAGAAATTGAAAAAGCAGGCTTTAGACAACAACAGAAACATGAGAAAGATGATGTCTCCGGAAGTTTATTATAACAGCATGCACTCGCAAAATCATATGAGCCACTTAAACAACTTGTCCCAGTCTAAGCTTGCCTCTCCTGAACAGCAGCAGGATGACACTGAATCGAATGCCTCTTCTTCTGTAGCAGGATTCCAGCAAACAATTGGGTTCAAAAACCCATTAGTGTCTAATGTTGATGTTCCTGAACTTGGCAATGCAAAAATTAATGAGACAGAACTTTTGAAAAACAAGAACTTAAGAAACACTAGATTTCAAGCTTGGAAACTGAAAAACAAAGCTCAAAAAAAACTATTGAATTCAAGTCATGTAACTGAGCATACTGTTATTTCAGACCCTGTTGACGTTCCTAAGCTGTCAAAAACCTCCACTAACTCCACAGCTAATATAACAAGACAAAATACAAATCTGAATGAAAACACAAACTTTTTAATAGGAGATTCATCCATTATTCAGTATCCGCCACAGATTATTTCCAACAATCCAGAGCACTTCAGATTTGCATATTTCAGAGATGACATGGAATCAACAGTCCACTCACCAACTATATCTGGGTTGTTGCAGCCGGGACAGTCTTTTAGAGACTTGTTTGTTGGCGAGCATTACAAGAAAAACGTAGACTATGATGATTCTGATTTTGATAGCGAAGGCAATCTGAAATTTGATGAGGACAACAACTACGTTGCGCCATTTTGGTTGGACATATTGAATCCTACAGAAGAAGAAATGAAAGTTATTTCTAAATCGTTTGGTATTCATCCTTTGACAGCTGAAGATATTTTCTTAGGTGAAGCTAGAGAGAAGGTTGAGTTATTCAAAGACTACTATTTGGTTTGTTTCAGATCATTTGATATTGTGGCTGAAAGACACAGTAGAGACAACAAATCTGAAAGAAGCGGAAAATCTAGAAGATCATCGTTTAGCACTGTATCTAGCAATGAAAGTTCAGGGAAAAAAGGAAGCAGGAACTCCAACAGACAAAACGGAGTTGTAGAGAATTTGAAAAACAAAGTATTTAAGTTGTTTGGAAAAAATAGCTCAAAAAGCCCAGGGAATGTTAGCTCGCAACTAAGCATGAAATCTTCTATAAAATTGAATCAATCTGGTGAATCAAAAAATAGCCACTTTAGCAAACAGCAGAGAGAAAAGGAGTTGGATGAATATAAAAAGAAGTCTGGTTCAAGACACAAGCCTAGATCCGGTGAATTGGAACCATTAAACGTTTACATTTTAGTTTTCAGAACAGGTGTATTGACTTTCCATTTTGCTCCAACACCGCATCCTATCAATGTTAGAAGAAGAGCCAGGCTGATAAGAGACTACATGGACGTATCTTCTGATTGGGTTGCCTATGCTTTGATTGATGATATCACTGATTCCTTTGCGCCAATAATAGAGATTATTGAAGACGAAGTGTATGATATCGAAGAAGCAATATTGAAAATGCACAATCCTGATCTGCACAATTCAGACGACGACTCTGACACGGACTCTGAAAATGAGTATTCGGACTTTGAATCGAACTACGAAGAAAAAATGATGCTGAAGTCTCAAAGCAACATGAATAAACGTTCAAGATCCATGTCAACAGTTGATGACCCAAACCTGCGCAGCTCTGGAAAAATGCCTAATGTCAGCTTTAAAAATGGTTATATGAATGGGAATTCAGCAAACTCGTCGTCAATGTCAACAAGCTCATCTCTTTCTGGATATTCAGATGGGTCGATCTCAACCAGCTCAAGCGATTCCACGTCCATGGACTCAAACATCATACTTTGGAAAAGAAAAGGTGATATGTTAAGAAGAATAGCTGAGTGCAGAAAAAGAGTCATGAGTGTTTCCCGATTACTAGGTTCTAAAGCTGATGTCATAAAATCATTTGCCAAAAGATGTAACGAAGATTGGGAAGTTGCTCCAAGAAGTGATATAGGAATGTACTTGGGAGATATTCAAGATCACATTGTCACCATGGTATCTTCTTTGAATCACTTTGAGAAATTGCTAAGCAGATCGCACTCAAACTACTTAGCACAAATAAACATTGACATGACCAAAGTTAACAACGATATGAACGATGTTTTGGGTAAGATAACCATCTTGGGTACTGCTGTTTTGCCTTTGAACGTCATAACCGGTTTGTGGGGTATGAATTGTATAGTGCCAGGTCAATATTACGACAACCTGGCGTGGTTCTTTGGTATAGTTGGTTTTATGATTGTTTTCACAGCATGGAGTGTTTGGTTCACTAAGAAAAAATTGAGTTTTTAAAACGAGTTTGTTCAGAAAAGTGTTCACCCCCTTAACCTTACTGATAATATATAATTGTAGATGATAACACATATACTTTGATAGATTGCTGACTGTTCTTGCTGCTATTCAATTCATTGATTGATTATTTAATTCATTGATTGATTATTTAATTCATTGATTGATTATTTAATTCATTGATTGATTATTTAATTCATTGATTGATTATTTAATTCATTGATTGATTATTTAATTCATTGATTGATTATTTAATTCATTGATTGATTATTTAATTATTCATTCATTCGTTAATTACTTATTTCGTTCTTTTTTTCTCTTACGTTTTGTCGTGTGTTTGCAATGTGACTTACTGACTCTATTCAGTAAACGAAATTATGTAATATAAGTAAATATGTTGTAATATATGAGTTTTCACTATATCTGGGACTTTTTTTTTTTTTTTTGGTTTTTTTTTTTTTAAAAAATAATCAAACGATGACTTTTCACATTATGTCACAGTGGAGCTTGTTTGCTAAAGTTGATGATGGCACTCACTGAATCATATAAATGCAGTCGGTTCTCATAGGGCACTGGTTTGGATATGAAGTTTTTAACAGAAAAGAAGAAGATATCTACCAAATAAAAATAGCGCAAAAATGTCTTCTGATAAATTGGCCTTTGAAGCAACCTACTTGGTTAACAACATTCATTGCAAATCGTGCGAGGATTCTTGTGAAACAGCCATCAGAGGAATCAAAGACGCCGAAATACAAAAATTTGAGCTGACAAAAACAGACTCAGAAGAAAATTTGCTGGTAATTGAGTCAAATATCTCGCCGTTTAATCTGATAAGCCAGCTGCAGTCGATCGGCAAAGATGCTGTCATGAGAGGAACGCATTCGTCATTGAACGAAGAAAAGGACATGGGAGCTTGTGTTTCCATTCTTGAATCCCTGCCTGAAACAGAGAACAGCCATGATTTGAAAGAGAACTCACAAGCATCATCAATTATAAACTCCGAAACGGTTTTGGGTTTGAGATCACCAGACAGCATCAGAGGAATAATCAGGGCTATAGAGATGAAAAACGTAAATGAATCCAGCGTCACAGCAGGCCCTCTGTGGGTTGACGCTGCGTTGACCAAGTTGCCGGCATTGACAGGGAGCTACAACCTGAATGTACACAAATTTGGAAACTTGCAAAATTTCAGCACTTTGGGCCCAATTCTCAAAACAGTATCATTGGACTTGCGTAATGGAGGTGCTTTTCTACCTTTAAATAGCTCTGAAGAGCATCAAAGCCAAAAGGGCTTGGCTCTGGTTGATCTTGTTGGGAGAGGTGTATCTATTTGTGACTCAGCTAACGAACATTGCTTTGCCATAGGACTATGGGCCAGATCGTCAGGGATGTGGGGAAACAGCAAGAAGGTGTGTGCATGCAGTGGGAAGACAATTTGGGAAGAAAGAAAAGATGCTTTGGCAGCAGGTATTGTATAATCAACAGCCTCTTGTTTTTAGTTTAGCCATTGGCCCACAAAACCAAGAGCACATATCCGAAGCAAATGCAAGCATTTAGTAACCATAACTCATTTAAAAGGCAGAAATATATATATCCGGTATATTTTGTATTTAATTTAATTTTATTTTATTTTTCAAAAAAAAAATGCACAGCTTAAGTTAGAAGCTTAGTAGTTTGGAGTCTGCTTGACAGCATTTTCTTTTGATTTTTGCTTATCAAACTCATCCTGGCTTTTTTTGAAAGGAGGGTCGTTTGATGCTTTTGTATTGCCTGAGGACTTGGAGTTCTTGCTTTTTTTCTCGTCATCGCTCTGCTTCAAGGCTTTGACATCGTTTCCTTTGTTCAAATGCTCCTTCTTGGCATCAGACGATTCTTTCAGCGACAGCTGCTCATTGGCGTATATTTGATTTAAAAGCATGTCTTTGGCCTTTTCCATGTTCAGCTTGCTGTCTTTGATTTTGTCGTCATCGCTTATCAAAACGTTTTCCTGCGAAACTAGAAGGTTGTTGGGTCTGGAATCTATGTTTTTGGGAACAAAAGAGCCTTGGTCAGCCTCTTTGGAGAATCCAAACTTAGGCAGCAGCAATACTCTGCACACCAAGACAGACAGCATGATTAGCAAAACTAGGAGAACGTAAAGCAAGTGGCCTCTTTTCTTAAACTTTTTCAGAGCCTTGCTGTTGTTGTCAAATCTTTCGTTTGTTCTGGATATCAGCTTGAAGGGCGAGTAGGATGAGGCTCCGTCGCTGTCCTTCTCCTTGGTATATCTAGGAAGAATATCTTTTTTGCTGGTTTGGGTGTCGGTCATTGTTGGTTGGTGTTTGGGTTGGCAAATATGAAAAAAAAAAAAAATGAATTGTTTCTCAGTGGGATTGTGGTGGGGCTCTTCTCATGCACTGGGATATACACTCAGAACTGGTTGTGCGCTTGCTGTTCTCTCTTGGATGGTGAGTTTAAGTAGTTTTTCTAAATTAAATAAAATAAAATTAATTTAAATTATATTAAATTAAAGTTCTAATAAACACAAAGCAAAAAAAAAAAAACAAGGACTTTTCAGAAAACTTAACAGTCCACGAAAGGTAAGTTATTAGAATCCAGATCGATTAGAAAGCTCCGTTATTCATCAATCATGACAGCTAATAATAGGATGCGTGAATTAGAACACTTGTGTGCTAATGTCTAACCGATCCACGCACTATGATTTGAAATTAAATGGCGAGCGTGGAGTGGAAAAAAAAATCAAAGCTGCACATAGAAAAATGGAACAGTTTCCGCTGACGAAAAAGCTTCTCTATTCTTCGTGTTTTTCACTCTCTTTTTTTTATGAAAGGTGCTTCCTTACCCGATTAGCCAGATCAGCTGTGGCACGAATCGGGAAAATGCAGTGTATGGGCAGCTATTTTTAGCCTGGTCCTTTCTCTTTTTTTTTTATGTAATTCTATCTCCTTTTTTTTTTTTATTTGTTTGTTTGTTGGGGCTTTCCCCACGGATCACATGGCCCTCGGACACCGAGAAGACGGACAGAGTAAAAGCGGTCTGGGCGGTGGTGATGGCTAGCTGCTTGCCTGGCAGCGGCGTGCCACCCAGATGGGGGGGACTGCCTAGACGCACAAAGACGCGTTTTGCCGATCGACGCTTCGATCACGTGGCGCTCAACCCCGCAAGCTATGTTTTGTTGGCGGCAAAGCTGTTTGGTACTGTTAAGGTTTGAGTATATATAATATTCTCTCTACGTGGTGGGCCACTTCTGCAGATGCAACAGCCTGCTTGGAGTCGAATGGTCTATGCCTGGCCGGTATGCACAAAAACATAAAACTCAATAAAGGAAAATGTGGCTCGGCAGCCTTAGTTGGCTAGCTCGTTTTCCAAGTCATTGGCAAAGTCATCGTCACTGTCGACGTCCTTCTTGACAGGCTTGGTAGGAATAACCAAATTAGCACTGTTTTCCAAGGCCTCGACCTTTTTGTGTTGTTCTTCTTGCGGCGGAGCAGGGGTGGAAGAGTTGGTTTCTTTAGTTTTCTTAGTTCCTGCCTTGGATTCTTCCGAAGCAGGAGCTGTTCTTTTGGTTCCAATGCTCAATTCCTGTTCGTTGTTAACACTCCCACTGTTGTCAACCAGCAAAGTCCCAGCTGTGGAGCTTTCCTGGATTTTGTTTTCTGTGTTGATCTCTACTTGCTTCAGGCTGTCAAAAGCATTCGCACTCACGGCGTGTGATCTGAAAGAACCAAGTCTTCTCAAAGCGTCGTCTATGTTTCTGTAGTTTGATAGCAATGAATCAAACATTTCTTCTGTTAATGAAATTCCCTTTTTACCTGGCTTCAAATCGCCATTGGAGTCTTTGTAGTACTCTCTTATGTCAATTAGATTAACATTTCTGAACTGTCTTACAGTGACTCTTTTGTTCTTTCCCAAGTCAAAACTTGTTTCAGGCATGTTTGCACCACCGCTGCTGCTGCTGCCGTAGTTCCCGCCAGACTGCTTCTGTTGTGGGCTGCCAAAGTCATTGCTGGCTTCAAAGCCTTCACCGCCTTGGCCATTTGATTCTTTGTTTTTGTTCCAGCTGTTCCATTTGTTGTATTTTCTGTACGCAGATTTGTACTGGCCAGGAGCAGATGATGATTCCATAGTGTGTGTGATTTAAAAAACGCTTTTTGGTCTCCTTAAATCCTTCCTTTCATAGCCTTGAAGGCTGTAAGCACTCACAAAAAAAATGACCACAAACCACTCTGCCCATGATAGAATAACCTGCTCTAGTGCAACAAAAAAGAAAAACCTAACAGTCTGAGAATCAGCGTTGAATTATCATGTTCAATCAGTAAACATATTCATCATCGTTGATACCTGTCATGATGCCACTCATTACATTTTAAAAACCCTTAAAATCTATATCTTCATTAGCCTTTACTTGATTCATGTCAGCAATTATTATAAAGATTTTATTTTTTACTTCTCAACAGTTCTACATTTCCATTTCAGAAGTCATGTGTGAGTATTTATACCCAGCCTAGAAAGGTGCAGAAAGCCTGGGAGGCACTCTTTGCTGCCAAAGAAAAAAAAAAATTAAATAAAAAGAAATAGGAAAACAAATTTTTTTATTTCTTCTTTCGTAAAAAAAGAAAGCAGTGTACAAACGAAAAAAAAAAAAAAAAAACCCAGAATCGCACACTAAAAAAAAACACACAAAGCATGCTTAATTAGTCGGAAAACTTATACGCGGTGCTGTTATTTTAGTGGAAATTCTAGACGCACATGTGTGTTGAGAGCCCCTTCAATGGTTTTGCTCGCTGAATATGGCTACCTGTCGCTGGCTTCTGATGCATGCTTAATAGTGCAGGTCCTACAATGCATGGCCGTTTGTTCTCCCTTTTTTTTCTTGAAACACGTGTGTTCAATAGCAGCAGTGCATAGAGTCAGACTTCTTTATAGCGCCTTTTTTTTTTTTTGCGTTGGTTTGTGCGTTGTGTAGCGCTACGGGTATGGTTTGTCACGTGTGTGTTAAATTAGCTAACACCGTGTAGCGTTGTCAGTGTAACCTACCACGTGAGCACAAGATCAGAACAACGCCGTGTAGCGCTCAGCAAAAGCCCAGATGTCGTCAATGCACGCTTCGTTTTTTTCTGTTTACTACAGATGAATTACCGCCATTACAACCCTAAAAGTTACGCAGGGGTGGATAGGGTAGAGCGTATCTTATTAGGGAGGCACTTTTTTTACTTTTTCTTTATTTCAGTCCTATCTGATGTAATTTCACATATTTTAATTCAAATTTCTTTTCTTTAAAAAGAAAGTTCAGCAAAGCAGTTTAATTCATACCACAGAAAATTGTACAAAAAAAAAAATAAATCAAGCCCTTAACAATACTACAGATCAAAGAATGAAGTTCAGCGAAATAAAACCCCTTACTCTGGGAGGCGCAACAATCAACGTTCAATACAACGATGACCCTGAAAGCATCCCTTTGCTTGATATGGTTGAAAAGGCTTTCAACTCAGGCATTTGTAATAGTATCGATACTTCTCCTTACTACGGAGACTCAGAAATCTTCTACGGGAAGGTTCTGCAACAACTAGACTACACATGTAAAGCCAATCTTGAAAAAAGAGAGTCTATATTTGTTGTTACCAAGTGTGGCAGAATCAAAGAAAATGAATTTGATTACTCATATGACGCCATCATTAAGTCTGTTGAGAGATCTTTAGTAAGACTGTTTGGATCTCTTGAAAACGAGTACTTGGACCTGGTGTACTTGCATGATGTAGAATTCCAAACGATGGACCAAAGAATGGAAGCCTTGAAGGCCTTAAAACATCTTAAAGACAGTGGCAAAATCAAGTACATAGGCTGTTCAGGCTATCCTTTAGAGTTCATTTATGACACATGTAAAGAGTATTTAAACAAATACAAAGAGCCTTTGACAGGAACCCTTACCTACTCAAATGGATGCTTGCAAAACGACAAGTTGTTTAGCGATGACGGAGAGTGGATTAAAGAAAAGTTTGTAAAAGAATGCGGCCTGGAATTAATATCAAACGGAAGCATTTTGTCCATGTCTATGCTTGCTCAATCAGCCAGCGGGATCAAAGATTTCCATCCTTGCCAGCAAAGCCTGAAAAACATGTTTGACTTCAAAAAGCAAGAACCTTCAAACCAAAAATTGTCTGCTATTTTGGAGAAGTACAGTCAAAGCTTGCCACTGCTAGCTACAAAGTTTGCCATAATAAAAAATCATGAGTTTAACTTGTTCACTGTAGTTGGGGTTTCTAACTTGAAAGAATGGGATGATGCTGAATCTGTTTTTAAGCAAACTGTCAAAAGCCAATTTCAACTGTCCGAAAAAGAACAGGAGTGCATCAGTGACATTAACTCTCTGTTGGTTGAGGCTGGCTTGAAAAACATGACTTGGGACAGTGGATACTATAAATCTTAAGACTTCTTAATGAGACTAAAGATTAAAGCATTTGACATGAGAAGTGATTTTTTTTTTTTTACAGCAATCAAAATACAAGAATTTAGGTTTAAAAATGCAAAAAAAAAACAAAATTTTGTATAAAGATAGCAAATAAAGATGATTATTTGGAAGAAGATAACCCTAGTATCATTCTGTATTATTATTTTTTTTTTTTTCATTATTAATATATAAAAAAATATTTATAACATAGATGTAAAATTACCTACAATTATTCTATAATTTTAAATCTTTGAATATTTTTGTTTTTTTTTTAATCTCATTTTAGTTATTATAGTTGTTAATTTTTGAATATAAAAACCAGCTTTTACAAAGCCAGTGTTTTTTTCTTTTTGTTAAAAAAAGTTTAATTTATTTTGTTGTTTAATCGAATAGTGCTTTTTTCATTAGAGCAAATATTGAGTTGTGTCGTAAGTTTAGTTGTATCTGTGGTTGTAGCCATCTTTTCTTTCGTTTCTGTGGATCTTCAAGATAGCACCATCATGCCATTGGTAGTAAAAGCTGTAGAACCCAATTGGAGCAACAAAACCGGTTATCAAACCAACAGTCTTCATCCAAGTTTTGTATGGAGCATGGGCAGCGTGGGTCTTTGTGGCAGCAGATAGTAATGATCTAGTAGCAAACATTGTGATTTATATTGTTGTTATTGGTTTTGATTAGATATGAGTTTTGTTTTCTTTAAGGAAAGAAACTTGCAGGATATTTAATTAAAGTAGAGAGTACTTTGTTTTTGGTTATTGAGGGATATTATTTGTAAATAGACTAAAAGAAATTAAAGTTATAGAAAACCATAATCTCCAAAGAAGCCCCTTTATATACAAGCTAACTCCATTTTACCCATGTCCCCAGTATTCTGTAAATTTTTTATCAATGGCATTGCACCATACCAATAATTTTATCAGATGATCATTCATATTTCCAAAGATAAAAAAACATTCTGGAACTATCGCATTGGCTGCTTGCAGGGCTCAGCGTCAGCATGTTCTTTTGATTAAACATCTCGTGTTTTTTTTTTTTTGTTCTCCTACCATCCCTTTTTTTTTTTTTCTGCAGTTATAACCAAGATATTCACAGTAGCGGAGGAAAAAAAAAAATCACTTGATTTTAAAAAGAAAATTAAAGAAGCCTGGCTTAACTATTCATATTTCAGTTTAATCAATATGCAAAATGAGTGTTGTGATTTGTTAAATTCCTTCCAATTTAGAAGGTTTTCTGTATTTGTTTGCTGAACAATTTGCAGAACGGTTATTATTCTTAAACGTGTTTTTTTTTTTTTTGAAGTTAAAATATGGTTCGATTTTTTTAAATGAATAGTTGTATATGTTGTTTTGTTTAAAAAAAAAAAAATGGGTTTCTCTTTTTTTCACAATCAAAAAAAGGTTGTTGCCGGCCGTTTAACTTTTGCTTGGCTGCGGTATGTGTTTGTTATCTCCGATTTTTTAATTATTCATTTCTTGAAAGATAATTTTGGAACACGAGTGGAACACCCCCAGCAGCAAGGATGGGATGCATGACAGCAAAGCAGGGTCTGAGGTTGAAAAAAATAATAATGATTTAAAAATGAGAATATATAAATAAGCAGCTATAGTTTAGCAAAAGAGTTAAATGCTCATTCGTATAACCAGGCTTCGTCATCCTTCTTGTAGGAAACGATTTCTTCGGAAGAGAACCAGATCTTCAATTCTCTTTCAGCACTTTCGACACTGTCGGAACCGTGGCAAACGTTTCTACCCATGTCAATACCGTAGTCACCTCTGATGGTACCTAAGTCAGCGTTCAATGGGTTGGTAGCACCTAAGATTTTTCTACCTTGCTTGACAACATCCTTACCTTCCCAGCACATGGCTAAGATAGGACCAGAAGTCATGAACTTAACGATACTTGGGAAGAATGGCTTGTCCTTGTGTTCAAAGTAGTGTTCGGTTAGCATTTCTAAGTTAGCGTTGACTAACTTGATACCGGTTAATTTGAAACCCTTTTGTTCAAACTTGGCAATGATCTTGTTGGTGATAGATCTTTGGACACCATCTGGCTTAACAGCAATAAAAGTTCTTTCCATTATGTTGTATTGTGTAGTAGAATGGTTTTTCTTTGCTTTTTTTCTCTTTTATGTCATTTAAGAGTAATGCAGTGTTTGCCTTTGAAAGCAATGTAATCCCAACCAACTAGCATTGAATACTCTCCGAACGTTTATAAAGAACAGCTGCGAAATAACCAAAAATCCAAAAAAAAAAAAGTTTGGAAAAAAAAAATTTTCTTGCACGTTTAAACAAAAAAAAAGAAAGAAAAAAAAAAAAAAAAAAAACTATTTTTGGTGTTCTTTTTTGACAGAAAATGCAAAAGTAAGTCCGAATACTCAACCGAGCACGCTTCTTGCTGCTGCACAGTCGTCCACTCTTAAATCCTGCGTAAAAGCAGGATATGGGCGTGCTGCTTCTCTCTTTCTGTGATGCTCAAACTGCGTGTAGCCGTCTTAGCTGCAAGGCCACAACGAACAAAAGCCAGCGTGCCTAGTCACTCTAGAATGAACCACGACGTTGTCTTCCTGAGCACATCCTCTGGGCAAGCAACCGTCTTATCTCCAGCATATGCCCGGTTCAGGCGAATGCGCTCGTATTACGAGTACATTCTAATACTTCACCACCTTGTCACAATCCCCTTTCAAGTAAGTATTTGCGGGGTTTGTCTCGCTGTGGCAGTGTGTTCTTTCACGCCATCTGGTGAGCAAAAAAATAAAAATTGTACTGCCTGGCACCCCTCTTTTTTTTTTCTTGCAGGGATGCTGTGGATGGAAGGACTGTGTCAGCGGCAGTAACTCCGCGTGAGATAAGAACCCACTGGTGTTATCAGCCATCTGTTCAGCTTTTAGGTTGTTGGGTTTTTTTTTTTCACCCGTATCAGTGGCCTCATCTGTCTGTTCATCCAATTATGATGTGATCAATAAATTGGCAAAATGTTGATAAAGCAAAAGTTACCACAGTCCAGAGCTTGGTGGGTGTTTGAATAATAACTCACTGCCTGACCTCGCGAAGTAGTACAATTGCCCTGTGGTGAATGATGCAACACCCTTTAAAAAAAAAAAAAATGTCACAGCTGGCCAGACTGTGTGGCTGGCTCCCAGGCTGAAAAATCTCGTTACTTTTTTTTTCATTTTTTTTTTATTTTTATTTTATTTTATTTTTTTTGCAGCATAAATCCCCCTTTTTTACTCGCTGAGGAGTATTTTTGGTGCAGATGCTTAGACAACCGCATTGTTCTTATCATCTGGGTATGGCTGGTGCTGTCCTGGCCCAAGCATCTAAACATGGCGTATATAAACGTGAGCCGCTATGATTAGGTAATCGGAGCCTGTTATCCGTTGACTTTTTCTTTTTTTTTTTCACCAAAGAATTTGAACATGTCAATGTCAGATCTTCGATAAGTGACTCAATGTGTACTGTGTTCTTCTCTATTTATATGATACAGGGTCGTGAATTTAATCTCTCTTTCAGAGTTTTTTTATATGAAAAAGGAAAAAAATTAAAAAAAACCAGTAACTTAAAGGACCACACACACACACCAACCCTTACAGCATACATATCTGTGTATAGGTAAATGACACAGCACATAGACATACCAGCCATCGATACTAAACTATCCATCAAAAACAACCGCCTAAACAGCAACAATGATATTTTTGAAAGAGATGTTCAAACAGAGTACCATTTCAACTCTCCAAAAAGCCCAAGCTTCAAAAAAATTCCGCCGGAGCAGGAAATAGATCCCAAAACAAAAACATTTAATCCCTTCTTCATCAACTCGCCGCAGGAGCAGCAGATTGTGATTAAAGCCAAAGTGAACAACGACGACTTGCCTGTTTTTAACGAAGCCTTTGGCTTTGACAGCAAAAACCATTCTGACCTACAAATATCAAAGGTTCCAACACATGTACTGACGCTTGATGACTATATAAACAGCGACATGGATGAAAAATGCTATGTTTCAACGGTGCACAAACACTGCCAAGCCAAGAACTGCGAGCATTGCGAGAGATTCAACACACAAAACTCAAAGCCAAAAGCCTCGTGCGAATACGGGGATGACTTTGACGAAAGAATGGAATATTTCAACCACAGGCAATCAAGCTTTGACCAGTACATTGCAGGAAACAACGAAAACAACAGTGCCTCGCCTTTGTCGCAAAAGAACATAAATGTGCAGCAGGCGGACGTGCTTCGGAAGGTCGCAAATGAAAAAGACCCTGATGACAACGACATAAAATGCTTAACCTCAGAGGTAGTCAGAGCTTCTCTCTCAAAGTTGAATAACTCCCAGGACGACGACTACATGTCTGAAGAAGAGTTTGAAAATAGAAAGCTGAGCCGTGAAAGAAGCAGAAGTTTGACATCTATAATCGTTAAAGGTCTTTCCAAAAGCTGTTAGGCAGGAAAGTTGCTTTTTCCTATTTTTTCCTTTTCACAAAACTTAAGCTGCACTAGAGACACTAATAGCCAAATATATATAACTTTTTCATTGTATACATGTATATAATTATATGCAATATTCTACTGATCACCATTAATTAAACCTGTATGGCACGTGCCTCAAAGCCTGCAATGCTGCCAGCTCAGTCATGTGACTTTACAGCTAGATCAGTGCTGCATGCGCTACCATTGATATTTTGCATGGCGAAGGGGCAAGGAAAAAAAAATTTTTTTTTTTTTAGTTCTATGTTTGTTTCGTGCTCGTTGGTTTCTTTTTTTTTTTTTTCATTGCAAATTTGATACTGTTTGAAATGAAAATATGTCATTCTAATTTAAATCATTGAAAAGGTATTGTTGGTAGATATAAAAAAAAAAAAGACCAACAAACTAAATAAAATATTAAACAGATTACAGTTTCAATATAACAGTAAGAATAGAATCATTTTGTGTTTTATACATCTGATTTTTTAGGTTACTTATTTACTTATTGATTCAAAAAAAAAAAAAAGAAAAAGAAAAACAGATAGCCACTGAGTACTTGCTGTTTTTGGGTTTTCATTTGAAGAAACAAGTTTGTTCTTTTATCAATTTTTGTCTTTTTTTCTGCAAAAAAAAAAAAAGCAAAATAACAGCTTAGAAGACGTTCAATTGATCACTCCTCAATTATCATTCGTACTTTGTTTTCTGTGCTAAAATAACACTAATTTATAGATCATGTTTGGCTCTAGTATGGGATCCAGTCCCTTCAACCAAATGCAAAACAACAATAATGGCTCAGCTCCAATGTTTGGTCAAGCTAATAACAACAGTATGTCTTTTAATGGAAACAACAACAATCAGGTAAAACAGAACGGAGCTTTAAGTGCATCTAATGCTTCCACTGGAATCACAGCAACTAATCAAGTAATGCAAATGGCGGGTCAAGGCCCTGGAACCTCGCAGGTGAGCTTTAAGCCTCTTATTGATAAAGACATCAATGCCAAGACCATATCTAATTTTGAAAATATTGGTGTTATGGACCAATATAAAAACTATTCGTTAGAAGAATTGAGATTGCAGGACTATTTAAATGGTAGAAAGTTTGGTGGTGTTAGTGGTTCCAATGGGATGCAAGGATCAATAGGCTCTTCTGTAAGCAATAGCTCTGGCTTTGGAACCACAAATACTAACAATTTAAACTTTTCTAGCAACAACAATACTTTATCAACAGGCACTGGTTTATTCGGCCAGCAAAACAACACAAATATCTCAAATTCACCATTTGGCCAGCAAACTGCAGCAAATACCGGTGCAGGATTGTTTGGAAGCACAAATAACAATGCCTCTCCTTTTGGTCAACAAAACAATAACGCATCTGCCTCTGGTGGTTTGTTTGGCAGCAACCAAAAGCCACCTGCCACAGGTGGATTGTTTGGTCAACAACCTGCCGCCAACAACTCTCCATTTGGCCAGCAAAATGCCAATAGTTCTATGAGCGGAGGATTGTTTGGAAGCACAAACAACAATGCATCTCCATTTGGGCAACAAAACAATACTACACCTGCTTCTGGTGGTTTGTTTGGCAGTAATCAGCAAGCATCCGGGAGTCTGTTTGGTCAGCAAAATAACACTACTGCTGGGTCTAATGGTATGTTTGGAAATAGCGCAAGCAGCTCAACATTTGGACAACCAAATAACACGCAGACAGCTGGTGGTTTATTTGGTCAACAAAACAATACTGCTTCTGGTGGCTTATTTGGCGCAAAGCCAGCTGGTCAAACAACAGGTCTATTCGGTCAGAATAATAATCAGCAGCAAGGTGGTTTGTTTGGCCAGCAAAATACTGCTCAACAATCCGGTGGTTTATTTGGTCAGCAAAACAACAATCAGCAACAGGGTGGTTTATTCGGCCAACAAAACAACAATCAGCAACAAGGCGGTTTGTTTGGTCAGCAAAACAATAGCACATCTTCTGCAGGTGGCCTCTTTGGAGCTAAGCCTGCAGGCCAAACCGGGGGAGGTTTGTTTGGCCAACAAAACACTACTCAACAGCCAGGTGGTCTATTTGGTCAGCAGAATAACACCCAACAATCTGGTGGATTATTTGGTCAACAAAACACCAATAATCAGCAGCAAGGTGGTTTGTTTGGACAGCAGAACAATACCCAACAGCCCGGTGGCCTATTTGGCCAACAAAATAATGCTCAGCAGTCCGGTGGATTATTTGGTCAGCAAAACAACAATCAACAACAAGGCGGTTTGTTTGGACAGCAAACTAATACTCAACAGCCAGGTGGTCTATTTGGTCAACAAAACAATGCTCAACAATCTGGTGGCTTGTTTGGTGCCAAGCCTGCTGCTCCTGCTGCTGGTGGTTTGTTCGGTCAGCAAAATAACACTGCTCAACCACAAGGAGGATTGTTTGGTCAACAAAATAACACTCAGCAGCAAGGAGGATTGTTTGGTGCTAAACCAGCTGCCCCTGCTACTGGTGGTTTGTTTGGTCAACAAAATACTGCTCAGCAATCCGGTGGTTTGTTTGGTGCTAAGCCTGCCACACCTGCTACTGGTGGCTTATTTGGTCAGCAGAACAACAACGCTCCTTCAAGCGGTGGTTTGTTCGGTCAGCAAAACAACACTGCTCAGCCACAAGGAGGATTGTTTGGTCAACAAAATAACACTCAGCAGCAAGGAGGATTGTTTGGTGCTAAACCAGCTGCCCCTGCTACTGGTGGATTGTTTGGTCAACAAAATAATGCTCAACAATCTGGTGGTTTGTTTGGTGCTAAGCCTGCCACACCTGCCTCTGGTGGATTATTTGGCCAACAAGGCAGCAACAATGGTACAAGTAGCGGTTTGTTTGGTAACTCAAGCAACACTAATACTGGTACGTCAGGCGGTCTGTTTGGAGCCAAGCCAGCTACATCAGGTGGATTATTTGGTAATACCAGCAGTACACCTGGTGCTGGATTAAACAACAATGGTAACACCACCGGCGGTTTGTTTGGCAACAGCAATAATACTACTTCAACAGGAACCGGGTTGTTTGGATCTAAGCCTGCTGGAGCTGCCGCTACTTCTGGCTTTGGAAACTCTGGTGGTTTGTTTGGACAGCAAAATAACACTTCACAACAAACTTCTCTATTTGGAAATAACAACACAGGCTTCAACCAACAACAGCAAGCACCACAGCAAAGTACTAACAATGGTCTTGAAGTTACCTCTTTGAATGCCTACGGCTCACCACTGGGTGAGATTTTTGCCAACATTGCCATGCCAAATTCTTTAACTCAGCAGGGCCAAATAAGCAATGGATCGATCATTCCTCCTATTGTCACAAAATCTTTATTAAAAGACTCTAATAACGCAACATCTGGAATTGGATTGTCAATTGGATGTGTTATTCCAAAGCCTTTGTTTAGCAAAGATTTATTGGATTCAAGATCATCCAAAGCTGCCAACAAAGAAAACAGCCAATTTATAGAATATGACCAAACAAATGTTTTGGATGACTTGACCAAAAAGTATCAAATTGAGAAGACTCCAGAATTGGAAAACACTCAAGAAAAATCTCCTAAAGCTCACTCCTTATTCTCACCAAAGAAAATTGCTCCTGTAGTAGCCAAAAAAAACACTATAATTGAAATACCAGTTTCTGACGACGAGAAGCCAACAGAGCAAGAAACTGAGGTCAGAAACGATGAAAAGACAGTCGTGAGTGGGCAAGGCAAAAATGAAGCTGAAAAATTAGAAAAAGCTACAAAGAAGGAAGATCAAGACTCGGTTACATATGAAGGTGATTATTACATAGAGCCCTCATTGAACTACCTGAAATCTTTGAGCTTGCTTGAACTAAGAAAAGTTAGCAACGTTAAGATTGGAAATAAAAACTTTGGATCCATAGAGTTTTTGGAGCCTATAGATATGAGCAATTTGCCTCTTTCTGAGGGAATTTTCAAAGAAAATGTAATTGAATTCAACAAGAGCCACATACAATTGAACCATGCAAACTTGGTCAACAAGAAATGTAGAATTATCAAGTATGACATGTGGCCTATTGATAAAGTTAACAGGGAACCTATCAGAGATCCTAACCATCCTATTTTGAACCACCACATTGCTAATCTGAAAAAGAAAATTGATGGCAGCAAAGTTTCTCAATTTGAGAAATACGATTCCGAAAACGGTTGGTTAATCTTCCAAATGTGCTAAATGTAAATAGCTTTGTCAACATGTTTGCAAAGATAGTGGAAAAGTATATATTTTTATCTGTGATTTGTTAGATCTTATAGCAAGCTATTTTTTTCTTCTTCTTCTGTTGTGGCTTGATTGATAATATAGCCAGCACGGCAAAGATGTTCAAAATAATTAACCATGCAGCAATCAGCATAATAAGGGTTTCTATTTCTGTCAAAAAATTTTAAAAAATAACATTTATTTATTAAACAACAAAAATAAGTTTAAAAAAACAAAAAAAAAATGGGTTTCCTATTTAAATGATATAACTAATAGCAATGATGTGAACGCTAAAACTCCTAGAAATAATTTAAGCTAATAACATTTCAGCTGGTTTTTGGTCATGAGTTGCAAAGGCACCATTTTCCAGTTTTCTCTTTTTGATGGCCTGTTCATAGTCATAGTCGCCTTGCTCAAAAATGTTTTCAACTTCCTGGTGTTGTTCACTGGAGTGGCCATGGTTTGAAATATTCTTGTCGATGTTTGGGTCTTCCAAAACATCATCAATATTCTGGTTGTTTCCTGAACCCAAGTTGTGTCCATTATCTTCATCATTATTTTCGCCGATGTGGTCCTTGCCAACCATGTTGTTTTCGTTTTGGTTGTTGGCATCATCGTCTTGTTCTTCTTCGTTGTCGCCTTCTTCTTCTTGGTCGCCTTCCTCCTCTTCTTCTTCCTCTTCCTCTTCTTCCTCGTCATCTTCTTCGCCATCAGGGGTGTTTAAGCAGGTTTGAATCAAGTTTTTACCTTCTGGCTCAGTAACAATTGGCTGGAACTTAGGTGTGGTGAAAGTGTAAACCAATCCAGTTTCAGAAACAACCAAAAGTAAGACTTGGGTTCCGGTCAAAACAGAAAGCTCATAGGCTTTTTTCATGATACCGTGCTTTCTTTTGGAAAAAGTGACGTGTCTCTTGGTCTTGTTTTGGATGAACTTGATGGCAATTTTTCTTTTGTCTGGTGTCTTGGCTGGGGCAGCTGGGGTTTCGGTTTCCTTGGCTGGTGTGTTGCTTTCGGCGTTGTTGTTATCAGAAGAGTCAATTTCTTGCTTTGGAATGTTGCTTTCGACTTGCTCGTCTAAAACGCTGCTGATGTGGTCGTTGGTTTCGCTCATTGTGTAGGTCTTTGCTTGAGGGTTTGATGCGATGTGCTGAGGCTTCTAGCTGTTTGTTTGGTGGTGTGTATTATAATCAACAGAAGAAGGGGAAAAAATGTTGCAAGTGTATATTAGCCTGAACCTAAAAACGTTGTTCTTTGTTGTTGCTTGATGTTTTTCAAAAGAAAAAAAAGTAAGGCTAGTAAAAACTGCTGCAGTAATCTTTTGCTTGGTCTATCTTCTCTCTCAATACTGAAAAAAACTAATGCCTATTTAAATGTTCTTGTATATTTATTACTTGTTTAGTATTTGATAAATACCTTTTTAAATTACTTGATTTGGCAAAAAAAACAGAAAACAAACAAAAAATTAAGGTGTCTGTTATAATCCACAATGAAACAGGATTCCTAAATGTATTAAAAATTTTCTTGTTTGTTTTTGTTTTGCTAAGAAAAAACAACACAGAGCAAACAAAAACAACAAAATTTATTTCCTTTTAGGGAAACCGTTTTTTTTTTTATGGCACCCAGGAGGAGGCGGACTTCTGGCGTGACTGCAGGTGCTTTTTGTGTCCATTTTAGGAAACTGACATGTGGACGGTCACCTGACGGCCAGGACACGGTAGCGGAATTTAAATGCAGAATGCCCGGTAGCGCTTTTTGCACTGCTCTGGTATTTTTGGCGTTCGCAGTCGTGTGGAATTGGCAGGCGCCAAAAGCAGTTGGTTGGTGTGCATTCACAAGCATCTCACTCAAGCATGCAGCCAAGAACCATCAGAAACCAAGGAAAAACATTATGAGCAGCAACATTCTTGACGTTGGTTTGGCGGAACCCAGCAATGCGCATGAACAGGCAGCAGCCACCGACGAATTCAACTTCCCTGTGGAAGAGCCAAAAGCAGTTGCAGTGAACCCTTCGAAATTCTCTGAGCGTCAGCTTATGGACACACACAGAGGGCTAGCAAGTCTTACGAAGAAGGTCAATCAGAGCATTGGCAAGATTGCCAAGACACACAAAAAGTCTAATGCCAACAACGAGTTGGTGTACAACGATATAGTCAAGCTGTACAGGTTATGGTCGCACGAAGTCAACCCCAAGTACAAACTCAAAGATACGATCAAGCTGGTGAACAGAGTAGGCAAAAGCAGGGATATTGTGCACTACAGACGAGAGCAACTTGAGCTGGACAAGCTGTCAAAGCTAACAAAACGAGAAGAAGAGATAGAGCAGGATCTTGGCGGCGTTGCTACAGAGCATCAGGCAAGGAAAACTTTAGAGGAAAAGCTTGCAGAAGACGAGCAGCTTCTTGGCAACATTTAAATCAATGATAGAAGAAATAAAAAGCAGAGCTCAACAGCAGCCAGCTATTGAAAACGCAGTTTGATTTTTGTTGGCATCTATTAATTTATTATAATAATGTTTATGTTTTTTTTTTTATTATTTATTTATATTCAATATACATAGTGTGAAGCAGGCATTTACTTTTTTTATATGAAAGAAAGAGACTCATCTCTTATTTTTTCATGTCCTTTGCATAATTCGTATTTATTCTTCTTTTTCTTCTGCTTCTTCTCTTTCTATTCTTAATTTTTCTGCTGCTTCAGCTGCTTTTTTTTTACCTTCTTCAGCATCAAATTGGGCAGCAATCTTCATTCTTTCAACGAAATCTTTGGAAACTTTAGTTTTCTGCTTGATTTCTTCATAGCTCAAAGTCTTTGGTTCAAGGATTTCAACATCAACAAACTTGATGTTTTTCCACAGCTTGTATCTTGATTCTTGAATTTTGTAAATTGCTAAAATTAATGCATCAGACAACAAAAGCAATTTAAAGTTATTTCCCATCTCAGTTACAACACACAGATACAAGTTAATAGCCAAACTGACTAGTTTAGACAAAAGCAAAAACTTATCATATGGCAGAACTCTTTTGTCTTCGTAGTTTCTGACAATTGGAGATAGCTTTAGTATCAAAATGGATCCAATACAGATGTTTAAAACAATTTCAGTGAAAAAGACTAGCACTTGGCCGTCTTTTTCATAGGAAGCTCCGCCTAAGTAAGTACTTATTGGCAAAACCCCAAACAAGAACAAAGTTTTGCCTAAGCCTGAAAGGTATTGCGATTCTTGCTTTAGTACATTGTTGTTGAACTTAGGATATAAGTCAATAGCGATCAACTCTTTCAAACCAAACTTTTTCTTGAAAGTAAAAGCTTTTGGCTTAGGGTCTACAGGCTCGTAGAATCTCCAATGATATTGCTCATTTACTCTAACAATCAAAGCAAAAATAGTTGCTAAAGTAAATCCAATAGCTGTTAGAGAGTACTTGAACCCGTTGGCGATCAAACATATAGTGGCAACAAAATTAATCAAAGCAACAATAAAAGACTTGTTTGCAGAAATGTTACCGTTAAATCTTGCTTCAGTTTTAAAAAAAACTAAATTAGAAAGAACAACTGATAAAACAACTAATGCAGTTGTGACAATTTTTTCTTTTGTGGAAGTTTCAAAAACAGCTTTTTTAAAAGAATCTAGCTTGTAAACAAAGTGGAATCTTGACTCAACAAATGTAAATGGAATCTTAACAAATATTTTCAAAAATACTTCTATAATGTCCATGGTAAGCTTCCATTTGAACAAATTTTCGGTCTCAACAGACAAATCCAAGTGTATGTTTTGCTTGTTAGTAGGAGTTAATTCAATTAAATCGTTGAATGAGTGCTTGAAATTGTCGTATTGAATGAATGGGAAATATCTTGTAGCAACACCTGAGGAGTTATCTCTTCTACCAGAAAAATCATCAATGATTATATTTTCCATTATGTATGGATCTATTTGGGAAGCTAACAACTCGCCTTTGTTGTAGATTACTTGAACTAAAGGCTTTGGGTTGTAATAAAACTTCTTGAATTCCTCATTAGATTCAGAATCAATGTCAGTGAACTTTTGAACCAAGTTTATTTTCTTGGTAGCTTTGATGTCGCAAGAATCATCACCAGAAAATCTTTTGGTACAATCAGAAGACCTTTGAATAGTTACTTCTAAAAACAAGTCATCGTAGCCGTTATATTGAATATCAAATTCAGCATCAAAAGGTAAATCAATTTTTTTGTTGGTAATGGAGTCTAAGAAAACATTTTCAACTTTGTTAACATCAGTGGCAAAACCAGCATAGTCGGTGATGACAAATGACAAATCGACACTATCATGAGGCAACCAGGCTGGGATTAGAAGTTGAGGGCTGGTTAAGGAGTTGCTGTATTTAACAAATTCAATAGTTGGGACTTCTTCTTCATAAGACTCAATTTTTTCAGGTGTTTCCTTTTCAACATCATAAACAAAAGCAGTGATGGTTGTATAGTTTTGCAAAGGAATCGGGTGAGCCAAAAAGCTTTCAACACCTACTCTCTTTGGGAAAAGGTTTAGGCTGGCTTCATACTCTCTTCTTTCAAGAGACTTACCGTAATCTTTCAAAGCCATGTCTTTAGATCTCATTTGCTGCTTCATAATGCTTCTGGCTATTTTACCGGTTATTGTTGTTGATTTGGGGATAATTACCTCGTCTGGCATTAATCTCAATTCATCAGGATCTCTCTGAATAAAAAATTTGTTTATGAAGGTTGCTAAAGTGAACAAAAATAGTACGTATCTGACATAGGTGAACAGAGTACCCAGTTTTCCTCCATTGTTGGAAGCTCCTATAATAATTTTAATTATGCTTTCCATTTTTTGCTTGGAACCTTGTTTATTGTTGAGTTTGGGTTAATGTGTTTAAATTGATGGTGTTTTTGCTATTTAAAATTGTTCCAGCCAAAATTAAACTGTAAGAGCACCAAATGAATATTTAAATGAAAAGAAAAGAAAGGCTAAGCTCAATAAATAAAAAAACTGCTTGAATCTTGTGTTTTGAAAGTCGAATCAAACAGACAAGTGTGCGTAGGTTTTACTTTGTAAAATAGCGTTTGCTTAGAAACAAAGCTATGTTGACTTTGTTGTGTTTTCCTATATAAATAGTTGGTTTTTGATGTATTTTTAAAGAACTTGAATAAATAAAAGCTGACAACTAGATTAGAACAGAAACTGCAGCCCATGTTTACTCCTTCATATTACAGCACGACCGAAAGAGTATAAATACGAAGCTGTCTTGAAACACACTTTGATACATCTTTTTTAAATTATCTATTTAAAATTCAATTTTAAAATTCAATTTTAAAATTCAATTTTTAAAAGTTCTGAAATTTTTTAAATATCTGTGTGAAAAAAAAAAGGCACCATTTATTTCGCTTGTGAATCACGCACTGGAAACGGAGTATCGCCTTAGGAAGACTGGAAACGTGTATGCGTGAAAGGGGAAAAAAAAATATCGAATTAATTGTTGCTTATTTACTTAAAATTATTGAATAAACAAAAGTGAAAAAAAAAAATATGTGCCAAAAATAAAGAATTGTTCATTTTTCAGTTATAATAATTACCGTCCACCTCCTTAAAATGTGGATAAAATGGTGAATTATCGCACAATGATTCACTTATCTATAATCATAAATGATAAACAACGCTTTGGATTTGGAACACATATATAAAGGAAAAAAAAAAAAAAAAGAATTGTTGAATTAATGGAAAAGGCACATATATTTATCGAATCCAGAATATTCTATTGTCACATACTCCTTTTTTTCATGTAATAAGATCTTTTAATTCATGAATATTTTTGGAAAGAGTAAAATAAAGCCATCCCTATATCGCCGTTGAACCCAAAAAAAAAAAAAAAAGAACAAACAAAAAAAAGCCGAGTTTAAAAACGTGCAGTTCAATCGTAACAGAAAAAATAATAACACCTTAGATATGTCTTTATATATACATCATCCTTGCACACAACTAGGCAGTCCATAGTCTAGCAGTACCGTCCGCACCACAGGAAAACAACCATGGCTGCTTTGGATGCCAGCACAGATCCATGACACCAACATTGTTTGTGACCTTGTGGCCCTTCAGTTTCTTCAAAGGAACGATCAAAACATTTTTCAACAGATCATTCATGTATAAGTTGTTGTGGAAGATATGAATCATACCATCATCACCACAAGTAGCAAACAAAGGCAGGTTTTTATGGAAACCAGCTTGTCTGATGGCCTTTGAGTGGTATCTCAATGTTTTATATGGCAAGTTACCCAAATCAAGATCGTGCCATAAAAGCTTCTTGTCAAATGATGTGGCAATTATATGGTCACCCCCTCTTGGATGGAATTGGATAGCAGACAACCATTTGGCACCAGTCAGCAATTTCTTGATTAGCACTTGCTCTTGTAAGTCGTATATTCTAATGACTCTTTGTGTGGCAATGGCGATTTGTGGTTTGAATGGATGGAACTTACAGTCCATGATGACACCCTTTGATTTGCCAAATGGTGATTGGGTCATATGCTTGGACAACTGATGAATTAGTATAGCTGTTGATCCGGAATTTGGCTGGACTGTAACCAAATAATCACCTTTTTTATGCCAGTCAATTTTTTTGATAGAGTCTTGCTTGTGGCAGTTGATGGCCATCAATATGTCTTTTTCTTGTTGAGCAACAGTAGGCTTGTTCCAAGAAGCTGCAGGGGCTTTCTTCTTTCCAGATACTTCCTCTTCGTTGTTAGCATCTTCGTTGTCTGAGTCAGCACCGGCAACACCTGTTTGTTGTGCCTTGTTACCAAATGTGGAAAATCCAAACCCGTTTTCAATCTTTATTTTACCGTTGTTTTCCTTTTCAAATCCAAACACAGGTGGTACAATCAGTAGCAGTTGTTCTCCGAAGGCAATAGCAAGAATACCAGTGCTTTCATCAGGGTTCCAAGCAATGCATTCGATTTTACTTTCGTCGTAGTCTTCATCGGCTTTATCGAATAATTGAACTTTATAAACTTCTCTGCCTGTTAAGATTTCCCATATTCTTACAGTACCGTCATCAGAACCAGTAGCCAACCATTCACCTGTTGGGTCAATATCCAGGCATCTAACTTTATCAGCATGTCCTTTAAAAACATTACTAGTCATGATAGGGAAAGGTCTTAAATCTTGCGGAGATGGCAATTCAGGAATCAATGATTCTGGGTCTATTTGGATCTTGTTTTTTCTAACTCTTGGTGCTAAGTATAAATCCAAAGATCTTTCAAACTTTTCTCTGACAGTGTTTGCATACCCTGGAACTTTTCTTAAAGCGGCAAACTTGGTTGGAATAAATCCATTCTTTGCCTTGAATTCTTCAAGCTCCTCTTTGTTTTCTTGAGGAATCAAATATTCTTCAGGTGGATTGTAACTTTCTTCATTAGTTGGAGGAGGAAGCTTTGGAGCTCTAAGTTGCATGATATGATCAATGCCTTCGTCCAAATTGTCGCCCCATAAATCGTAATTCTTCTTTTCTTTTTTCAAGTCTTCTCTGACTTTCTTACCGGTTGTGATTCTGCCTTCTCTAATGGCTCTGACAATCTTCATAACTCTAACAGCTTCGTGTTTAGAAGGAACAAATCTTCTTTTTGGTTCAGGAACCGCTTGTAAAGGCATGACTTCCAAATGTCTGGAAAACCAATCAACATATTCTGGGTATTCGTTTTCGCCTTCATCCATGACTTCACCTCTAGAAGCCATTTCAACTTTCTTGATTAGTTCCAACTCTTCAGTGGACAAGTTCAAAGAGCCACCAGTATCTTTGTTGACCAACCCGGTCCATCCGGCTGGCAAGTCAATAGAGTCTAATAATTTGTCAATAGCACTGGAGCCACCTTCCCCTTTGACTGGTCTCATGATTCTTTTACCGTTGATGTCATAACCAATATGTGGCATTTCATCATAAACTTCTATTGGAATGTTACCGATGGTGTTCTTTGGTTGGAAAAAATCAGAGTCGTCTGATTCATAAATAGGATCAACTTCTGGTTTGATTAATCTTAAAGACCCATCAGAGTAGCTTGTTTTAGTGACACCTGCTTCAGCAGATAAGTTGTTTTCATCAATAGATGTGGCTGGTGTGTCAACGCTGTTAGATCCAAAAGAGGAAACATCAGAAGAAGCTTCGCTGTAGTCATCAGTGTGTAATTCGTCCTCTTCCGCAATCGATGATACATCAGTGCCTGATTCTTCAGCTTCACTTTCGTTGTCAATGTCCTTGAAGTCGTCTACCTTTTCTTCCGCTTCTTCTTCTTTTTCGGATTCTTCAGCATTTTCTTCTTCTTCAGAGTCACCAACATCGATCATTCCTTTTAATTCAATTTCATCTAAAGCATCGTTTTCCTTTTGCTCTTCTTCAATATCCTTGATGGATCTTTTGTTTTTTTTAGTGCTGGTTTTATCTACATTGTTAGCAGACTTACCCTTCAAAAAGTTGGATATTTTATTAGATTTAAAAGATACCATAATACTTTTCACTTATTTATAGTATGTTCTCTAAAGAAAAAAAAAAAAAATGGTTAGATATTACAAATACAAAATTAAAGTATGTGAATTCTGCAATTAACAATTTGATTTGGTTTAGTTAGATTAGAACGTCTTTTTGGTGTTTCTTGTTTAACAATATTTTTATTATTTTTGCATTATTCCATTAAAATGATCAATATCTACTTTAAAATTAAAGCCCTTTTGATAAGAGTCTCTTCCGAGCTTCGTTAAGGCCATGATACATCAGATGAAATTTCAAAATATATTTAACATTTTTTTAAAATAAAAAAAAATAATAGTAATAATGCTAATACTAAAGAGATGAAAAACTTTGTTTCTTTTTTTTGCTTTTCTCTTTTATTTTTTTTAAAATAAAAAAAAAAAATGCTTCCAAATTAGGAAATAGTATTATACAGGCAGAAGCATATTTATAAAATACATTTTTTCTCGTGAAAAAGAAAGAAACAACATAAGAAAACGTTTGAAGAAAGAAGATGAAAAAAAAAAAGAAACTACGTCCACGTGAGCTTGGTAGCTGCTCTATTTTTCACGTGACATTCGTATTTTAAACCACGCTTTATAGATATCGTTAAGTATATTATTTTGTTCACGCTAATAGAAACAATCCGTCAGAACGCTTAATTGGGAGCAAGAAGTGTTCAAACAGCAATGGGAAGCAACTGCTTCGTCTATTGTAATACAAAAAAATTAATTAAAGCTATTTATATTCAGTACATAAAAACGGGACTTACCCCTTATTTTCTCAGGAAGTGTATTTTTTCCAGTCACAAGTGTTTGCAATGCTTCTAGCTAATTGCTCCAAATATTTCTGGTCGGTTTCATTAAATCCGTTATAGTCTAAGCAATCCAAATCAATCACACCAACTACCTTGTCATCATAAATTATAGGAACGACTATTTCTGATTTAGTTTCACCATCGCAAGCAATGTGGTTTTCACAGTCGTGAACATTTGGAACCAACTGAGTTTCTCTTGTGCTTGCTGCTGTTCCACAAACTCCTTTACCAAAGTAGATTTCTTGGCAGGCAACTTTGCCTTGGAAAGGAGCCAAAACTAGTTTTTGGCTATCCGAAGAATCTGAAATGTAGAACCCTGTCCAGTTGACATTCACGTTCATACCTTTATAACAAAACCATAATAGGGATGATGCGTTTGCTAAATTAGAAATTAAATTGTTGGTGTCTGCAGACAAGGCTTCATAGGACTGAACTAGCATTTCTAGACTTTCTTCTTTTTCTTCAACTGTCAACTGTTTGTCATGAACAGAGAACTGATTAGATAACTCGGCGTGAAATCCCATTGCGGCTGTGTTTATTTGTCTAATATAAGATACTTAAATCAAGATTTATTCTTAGGGTTTTTTTTTATTTTTGTTTTTAAATTTTAACTTGAGCACACGCCCGAAATTTTATTTTATGAGCAAGCATAGTTTACGTTATTTATAAGATGATTTAAAGTTTCAGGCTACAATAAGAAAAGTGTGGATTTACTATTTTTTTTTTTTTCCAGCTGTTTTTTTTTTAACTCCGAAGGCCGCAATTTTAATTTTATTATTTTTACAAATATTGTACATCATGCTAAGAACTTGTTTTTTTCCTTTTTTCCTTATCAAATATTAGATGTTAATTGGACAGCCTAGAACTGTTTTTTTCAATTAAAGTTTTAAAATCAAATGTTGGACCAACAATCAGTGCAAACATTAATAATTCAGTTAAAAAAAAAAAAAAATTCTTAATTATTAAGATCAACTGCTGTGCCAATACCAAACATTTTATTTAAATTTGACTAGTTAATTTTATTTTGGAAAAAAAAACTGCATTTATCAGAAGAATAACAAATTATAAAAAAAAAAAAAATAGAATAGATCATCTTCAAATATAGGCAATGGAGCAATTCAATAAAACTGAAACAAATGCAGAAAAAGTTAAATACATGGCTACTATCATGGCGGAGTACAATAATCAAAAAAGGAAAAATGAAAGTTTGATACAGCAATTTGAAAAACAAACAATTCAGCTTAAATCATTGTTCAACGTGAAAATAGACGTCAACGACGAATCTAATAATCCTAAAGATACTGACAGTAGCAATCAAAACATTGCAAAAGGCATCGTTTCTCTTTCAAACGAAAACTACTATATTTTAAATAACATCCAGCATCAGCTAGCGATTCGGAAAAAAATTGTGTTAATAATCAGAGACTATAATAAAGCTGTTGAATCGATTGAAAGTTTTTTGCTGTCATATGACTCGAAAAGCATAATCAAAGAGAAAAATAACCAGTATTTGATTGAGCTTATCAAAAGTGACCTCGCATTTTTAAAGCAAAAAAGTGACCTTGCTCAGAATGCAGAGCTGAATTATTTATACCAAACCATTTCGGGAAAACTGCAATATTGTTTGAACGCTTTTGAGAAGCTTAATTAATGAGTTATAAAGATATATACGATAAAAAATCATTGTAAACACCATCTGCACACAGGAATAAGGAGTGTTTACCGTTGTCGATAGGTTTCATTCCTGTTTCTATTTGTTTGCCATAAACTTGGTTGATATTATCAAAAACCTGTTTGGTTCCTTGTATGTCATTAACACCATCTTTTGCTCCATGTGCCCATTTTATTTTCTTTGGTAAAAATTGTTTTGGTTTTTTGCTAATTTTTTCAAAATACTTACCATTAGCCATTTTCTCTCCTGTAGATATCATTTGGTAAAACATTAATATACTACCTATGCAAGGTGCAAGATAAGGGAAATCATTTAACATAAACTTTTGCGTTTTTAAATCATCTGTTATTTCTTCAACAGAAAGTTCAGAGTCAACTTTAACATTGGGTATCATGTGTGACAAAAGTTTTGATACACCTAAAAGAGCTGATGGTGGTCTTGTTGGTGGTGCCAATAGGTATAATGGAGCACACAAAATTAAATTATCCACCAAATAATTTTTAGAGTATGATTTATCATTTGATGACAAAATATCAGGAACATAGCTAAAAGCATATTCAGTTACTAATTGACCACCTAGAGAATGACCAAATAATATGTCTTCAAAGTTCGAGGCATCGTCTTGTTTTTGGCCTTTTCCTTTTCCTGATTTAAAAAAATCAACAAAATATGCCAATTGTGAGAGCTGAATGTCTCTGTTAGTGTTCCCTTTTGAATTAGCTGTTTTAAAAAGATTGCTTTCGCTTAGAACACCAGTATACACAAAATCTTTGTTTGAGCCAATGATTTTGTCACCGTACTCTTTTTTTAAATCGTCCAAAGGCAAGCATAGCCCAGATCCTTCGTATTCAAAAATACAAACTTCAATGTTGTGGAATTTTGTCACTAAGTCATATGCAAGCCTGGCGTATAAAAGAAGATGCTCACCAAATCCATGTGATATAATAATTCTTTTGCTTTTGCCGTTATCTGTTTGAAAATGGCGCTTTTCTCTTTGACTGTTTGCTTCAAGACCGCTTGTGCCTTTGATTGTCTCTGTGTTCCATACTTGATATCTTATACACATTTCTTTCTTGTAAGTATGCCAGTAAATGTCCGGCATTCTGTTTTGAGCCTCATTAAAAGGATACGGATTGTTTTCTGGGTCATACAACTTTGAGTCCGATGGAGATACAGTAGGGAAGAACTTCATTTGCTAGTGGTGGTTGTGGTCTATATGTATGCTTATAATAAAAAAAAGAGCTATAGGAGTCTGTTTAAAAAGCTATTTCTTGTTTTGAAATAGCCTTTCTGGTTTCTTTTTGGTGTTTTTGTATAATATTCAAATGGCAAAAGTAAAACAATTATTAAAGTGTGGCTATATGCATTAGCCATACTTTCCCTAAAAAAAAAAAAAAAAAAAACGTGAGTACTTAAAAGAATGTCTATAGATAAACGAATAAGTAAAAAACAGAAGTTTAAAACCTCACGTGCCCGCCAAGGCTTGTTTAAACATGCTGGACTGGTTTTTTACTTTTTTTCTGTAAAAAAAAATAAAAAAATAAAAAGTTCCCACGAAATAACCGTTAATGTGATATTTTTCGCGTTTTAAAAATTTTAAATTGATCAATGAAAAAAAAAAAATAAATAAAAGAGAGTGAATTATTAGTATAAGATTCTTTTTTTTTTTTTTTCAGTATATTTTAAAAGTAAATGTGTATGTCATTACTAATCCTTGCCTTTAAAAAGATTTAAAGAAGCACAGATCACCAAAATACATATATATCTAACCCTGCAGGAATACCAGATTATAGAAGCATGGGTATTAAAGGTCTATCGCATTTCTTAAAAGACAATGCTCCGCAGAGCACAAAAGAAATCAGCATCAAGTCTCTATCGGGCCAAAAAATTGCTATTGATGCCTCAATGTGTCTTTATCAGTTTTTGATTGCTGTTAGACAGCAAGATAGTGGTATGCAGCTAAACAATGCTGAGGGAGAAACAACCTCTCACTTGATGGGATTTTTCTACAGAACCCTTAGACTATGTGACAACGGAATCAAACCTGTATACGTTTTTGATGGTAAGCCGCCGGAGTTGAAATCTGGAGAACTGGGCAAAAGAAAAGGAAAAAGAGACGAGGCTGAAGAAGAGATTAAGAAGCTTCAAAGCAAGCTAGAGGAAGGTGTAAAAGAAGAAGTAGGAGAGGAGATAGAAGAACAAGAAGCTTTGCAGCAAGAACAAAAGGAAAGACTGATGCAATTGCAAAGAAGAACAGTGAAAGTCACACAGAAGCAAAACGATGAAGCCAAGCATCTGCTGGACCTTATGGGTATTCCTTATGTCAATGCTCCGTGTGAAGCAGAAGCGCAATGTGTTGAGCTATGTAAAGCAGGAAAGGTATACGCTGTTGCTTCAGAAGATATGGATACTTTGTGTTATAATGTCCCTGTTTTATTGAGAAAATTAACTTTGAGTGAGCAAAGAAAAGAACCTATCTTAGAAGTAAGATCAGACAAAGTTTTAAGCGCCCTGGAAATGAACATGGATGAGTTTATTGATTTGTGTATAATGATGGGTTGTGATTACTGCCCAACAATTCAAGGATGTGGGCCTTCTAACAGTTTTAAATTGATGAGTGAGTACAGATCAATTGAGGCTATCTTAAAAGCTTTTGAAAATGGTGACATTGTTAAAAAGAACTGGAAAATTCCGCAAGATTGGTTGTATAAAGAATCCAAAGAGCTTTTTGTCAATCCTGATGTCATCAAGTCTGACGATGTTGATTTGAAGTGGTCCCCTCCAAAGGAAGAAGAACTTATTGAATTTATGGTAAACAAAAACGGATTTTCAGAAGACAGAATAAAATCTGGTATTGAAAGACTTAAAAAAAACTTGAACAAAGGAACCCAGAAAAGACTGGATGGCTTTTTCAAAGTCAAGCCCCAAGAAACCAAGCCTGCTAAAACTCAGAAAGGAAAAGTTCAAAAACCACAAAAAAAGAAAAAATAGGCTTGGAATAGTGCATTGAATAGCTGATTATATACGAAGTAAGCAAACTTGCCTTTATGTAACCCTGATTTTAATATGTTTTAGCTACAGCTCTGCCTGTTGGTTTGTATACGCATGTAGTTAAATCGCAATTCAAATAGCAGTTGTTTGTATTTTTCACGTGATTTATTTGCTTGCATAAACAATTTTTGTTTACCTTTTTTTAAAAAAAAAATGTTAAGTAAAAAATTAAAAAAAATTTTGTTTTTTTTTAAAATGAAAACAAATAAAATAAACCAAATTAAATTTTTTTTTTTGACATATTTTTAATAAGTATAAACAAGATTAAGTGAATGTTTTACTTTTTAACAGCGCTTATCCATTTAATTTTACTCTAATTTAGACCTTATTGGAATCAGCTGATGTAAACATTTTTTTTTAAAAACACTAAAAACCCAAAGACTTTTATAAAATCAGACACTAATGGCAGCAAATAACAGCTTTACAAGACTTCAGCCATCAAAATTCTTGTTTGGTGCACATGTTTCTGCAGCTGGTGGGGTATCTAACAGTGTGGAAAATGCATTTAACATTGGGTGCAACAGTTTCGCCCTGTTTTTAAAATCACCAAGAAAATGGGAGTCGAAACCGTACACTGAAAAAGAAATAGAAACATTCAAAAGCAATTGCAAAAAATTCAATTATGATCCAAGAAAAGACATTTTACCCCACGGTCAATACTTCATCAATCTGGCAAATCCAGAAAAAGAAAAAGCTGAAAAATCTTACAACTCCTTTATTGATGATTTGAAAAGATGTGAGAGTTTAGATATTGGTTTGTACAATTTTCATCCAGGATCATCTCTAAAAGGAGATCACACAACACAGCTTAAACAACTAGCTGCGTACATTAACAAAGCCATTGAAGAAACATCATTTGTCAAAATCATTTTAGAGAATATGGCTGGAACCGGTAACTTAGTAGGAAGTGACTTGAAGGATTTAAAATTTGTTATTGATTTAATTGATGACAAAAGCAGAGTTGGGGTTTGTATTGATACCTGCCACACATTTGCCGCTGGATATGACATTGTGGATGATGCTTACGACAAGTTTTGGCAAGAGTTTGATGATATAATTGGGTTTGAGTACTTAAGTGCTCTTCATTTAAATGATTCTAAAGCGCCACTAGGAGCAAACAGAGATTTGCATGAGAAATTAGGTCAGGGGTTTATTGGCTTAGAGTTTATAAAAAAGTTAACAAGTAGCAGTTTTTTAGAAAACATACCTATTATTTTGGAAACTCCTATTTTGAAAAACGATAATGAGTATGGTGAAGAGATCAAATTACTGGAATGGATTGCTTACGAAAACCCTTCTGAAGATGACTTTGCAAAGAAAAACTTGCAACTGCAGGAACTTGGATCTGACACTAGAAACAAACAAACAGCAGCTTTTGAAAAGAAATCTCAAAAAAACACTGCGGCTATAAAAAAGAAAGCTAAAAATAATGAACCTTCAGGCATAGAAAAAGCGTTCAAGAAAGTTAAAAAACAAGAATAAAAATTAAGAACTTTCAGTTTTTATTCAATTGTAGGCGTGTTTTTACTTTTTTTGGTTTATTTATCCTTTTGCTTTTTAATGATATACAACCTTGACAGCCTCGTTTATACTTAAATCTAATTATATTATGTTTAAAATCGTTTAGCTTCTTAATTTAGAGCACGTTTTTTTTCTATTTTGTAATTTTCAAAAAAAAAAAAAAAAAAATTAATATATCAAATATAAGAAATCTTTAATTTTTATTATTTTTTTAAAAAAAAAATAGCTTATATCTGCAATCTTTGGCAGAGAAATAATGTCTAGAAATCAGTTGAAATCAATTTTTATTTTCTATAAAACCAAAATTGACTTATCAATGAATAATAGCAGAGATCATATAGTGTTGTCGCCGCCTAAAATTACGAAGGCTGATGATCCTGATGACAACGGCGTTACAATTGGCAAAAAAACACACAACAAAAACACTCCAACTTCAAGACAAACAGCAGACCATAAATTGAAAAATCAGGAGTTTGGCACAATTGACGAGAAATTGCAGGAAAAATCTATAAATCTTTCTGGCAAAGGAACAGCTGGCAGAAAAACCAGTCAAATAAGCAACGACGATAAAATACTACCAAAAAAAACAATAAAAAACCAAAAAAAGCTGTACCCTTTTTTATTTCCAGATTATGAGTATGTTTATAAACTTTTAAAAACCAGTCCATACATTTTGGAGTTGACAGATGAAATAGTTGTGACAGGATTTGAGTTGTATTTGGTAGAAACATGGGCGTTGGAGAGAAATCTTACCTTGTTATTGCCTACATATACCGGAAATCCAAAAAGTATAATTAGATGCTGCCAGATCTTTCTTCCTTTAGAGCCAAGCTTGTGGCCATGTTCAGAATTGAAAAGCTATTACAAGATAATGTCTAAAATAGGATACTTAAAATACATATCGGGAAAAGGCTACATTTTTGTTGCGGATATTCATAATCTGAACTTGAACCATTATCAAATAACAAATTTGATTTTAGTGCCGAATGGAACCTCTATCAAAGACGTATGGAACATTTTTGTACTAAACATAAATTTGAGAGAACTGCAATGCTCAGGCAGAACGAGCTCGATGTTCCAAGTGCCCACTGCAGGCTCTGTAGAAAAGTTTGCTCAACTTTATAAAATACCAAAAAAATCACTTGGATCACTAGTTTATGAATATTATATTGACTATGAGTTTGATCCAAATTTATCAACAACACCAGCGTTCAATGTCAATAATAATAGCCGGCATTTTTTGAAAATATACACAGATGTTGAACTGTTAGTTTATTTAGTGCAAATATCTCTATGGTTTTTTGGTTTGTATAATAAAAATGACATAGACGGTATGTTGTGTAAAAGAACCCAAAGAGCTTTATTGAAATGGCAAAAGTCATTTGGAGCAGTATACTTTCCTCATTTGAACCAAACTTTAAAAACATCTATCACATACAACAGAATTAATACGAATTTGATTACTGCTTTAATAAGCTTGGTGATGGTAATTTTTTTTAAACTGAAAGTTTTAGACTGTTTCGAAGACCTGAACTTGAATGATACTAACAAAGACCCTTTTATGAATCCTGGGCTACTGTTTTTTGGAATTGAAGTTTTTTTAAAAAAAATTGATGGAAAGGCACTTAAACAAAATTTTTTAAGTGATCACAATGGTAGTGATGATAGCACACATCAACAAGTGACATTGAAAAACACAAGCTATTTGAATTTTTCTATTATCGACAAGCTATTTGAAATGACTGATGAATCAGAAACAACAGAACTAAGTCAGTTTAAAAAAATATTGAAAACAAGTGTAAAAGATTTCAGTGGAGGTAAAAAAGGGGCAAAAAGATTATTTGATAAAATAAGAGCTAGAAATTCAGTTGAGCAACTGGCTTCTACATCTGAACTAACCAACTCAATAGATGATTTGGTTGAAAAATTCCAGTTTTTCAAAAACTATTTCAAAAATTCTGAAACGCTGCTAGCAACGATTTCTATAAACTCATCGAACAAGGATTTGCAAAAAAATATCGACAGTGTTTTTTCAAAAAAGACAAAAAAAGAAGATTATTTGGATAAAGAAGACAGCGAAAATAGGCATAGCGGTTATGAAACACCTGTTAATAAACCTAAAACAACACATAAAAATCAGCTATATGAAAACATTGTAGACGACGTAAGATTTAAATTTCCAAACCATATTTCATCTATAATAGGCTATTTGTGGGTTGAATTGAAGTTTCCTATAGAAAGTTATTTTGAAAAATCTATGAATAAAGAGTATGATTATGGATTTTACAATGCTTTTGTGTGGTTTGATTACTGCTCCAATTTTGACAATAAGTATAAAATAGCTTTTGATAAAGAGTCCAGCAGATTGATTGATGACATTGAGATGCTGAAAAGTGGCAATAGTCAAAGCACAAACTTTGCCAAATTTATAGCTGGTGATGATTTCTATTTGAGACAAAAAATGAAAAAATCACTTGATGAAAAGACTATTTTAGATACAACGGAGATTGTTGAAAGATTCAGATTGCATCAATTTTATTCCAGTTTTAATGATCAGAGTGAAAATAAACTAGATGAGATCAGTAAGGAGTTATATGATTATTACAATTACAAATATGTTGAGCACAATGAGTACAAAAATAGCAATAATAGCCACAGCTTTTTACCATTAGAATATGACAACAAGTTCAATATCAAAAACGTATTAGAGCTTTCTGGAACAATTAAAAACGCTCATCAGGTAACGCCAAAAAAATACGTTCTTGCTTCTGAAGAAGTAAAAATGCCAGGATCTGATAGAGATGAAGATTTAAGATCAGCTATGGACCACATGAATGTACGGAATGGCAACAGCTTTCACGAATTTATGCTGAACCTACCAGTTGATGATAAGTTAATTGATACCAAGTCCAAGGAACACATCAAGATTTACGAAAAAGTGCAAGAAGAAATAGTTAAAGCAAACCTAGACTTGCAGTTAAGAAAAGAGATATTTAGTCCTGATTTCAAACACGAATTGAAAAGAAGGCATTCTATTTCAAATGGTGAATTTCAAAGAAATGCGAATGTTGTAAAACCAGTGTTCATTAGAAGTCAGAGTGTGTCTGTGATAGAAGAGTCTTTGGAAGGCGTGAGTGATGTTTACAATCTAAGAAGCATGGCGAAACACATTAAGGATACGCTAGAGTCTTTGGATAACTCTGAAATAAAAATGCTAATAGACAGCAAACACGATGTTGTCGAGAAGATTAAGTCTTTGAATGATGAAACCATACCTGAGTTTAATAAAAACTTTGAACTAGTTAAAACGGAGCTGTTCCAGATTTTGCAAGGAAATAATACTCAAATAGAAAAACAGAAAAAACAACTGGACTCCACGGTTTCGAAGTATGTTTACGACAGCAGGTTGCTGGAAAGAAAATTTGGAAACTGTGCTGATACTCAGGAGGATTTTGAAAACAAGTTGGTCAAGCTGAAGACGCAGCTACTAGGCAGTGCAAAATCCAAAGGCCTGCAGTATCTAGTCCAGCTGCACCAGGATGGAATAATTGATAGTGATGAGATAAAAAAAAGCTATAATGACAGTAATAACTACCTCATCAACAAAGAGCTTGATAATGTCTTATCTGAGTTGGGCCAGTCCACTGACCCTAAAGAAATATCTGCCGTTATGGGCAAGTCAAGATTGAGCATATATTGCAAAGGGCCTAATCATAGCATTATTATCAGTAATATTATGAGAGTTGTGCTGAGAATCTTCCATTTCTTTATCAGCAGATATCAGGAAGATAAGGGATTTGATACTGGGCTGAAAACTGTGGAGGGCTAAACACCACTTTTTAAAGCACTGCTTAATTTATTTGCAACGGTTCGAATATTTCCATATCCATCTGTATGGAACGTGCCTATCTCAAACCTTTTTTTTTTTTTTTTTTCCACTGTGTGATAAGCATGTAGTGCCGGAGTTTATTTGTTTGTTTGTTTCTTTTTTTTTTTGACATGTGTAAAAAGGGGGCACTGATTTTAATACTGATGAGCACAGTTTGTTTCTTTTTTTTTTTTTTTTTTTTTTTTTTTTGGGACATAGGAGTTAAAATAAGAGGCCGAAAGCATCTGCGACAAATCCACAAATAAAACGGTGTATTTTTTTGACACAGTTTTTACACATTTTTTTCTGAAAAAACACAGGATAGAAAAATAGAACAATGTAGCTTTTCTATATAAACTTCATGCGTAGCTTTTGACATATTATTTATTCGAAATAAAATTTTGGTAGAAACCAAACAAGGAAAAACTAGAGTCCAGCCGACCAACATTAGGAGTATCGTCATTATCATCAGCTTTTAATACATACCAGCACTAAAAAAAGTTAAAGTTCTTCTTTTCTTTTAGTATATAAAACCATCGAAAACTAAACCCAATTATATCCAACTGTTCATTGAAAGAAAAAATGAATTCCGAATTTGCCAACTTCCAAAACACTTATACCAAGAACATGAACAACGACCAATCTACCACTAACCAACATAACGATTTCATGAACACAGACATTTTAATGCTAAATAGAGGCGAATATTGTGCTAACAACAACAACATATTCAACACATATGTCAACCAAGAAGACAACTATTCTAACGGAGTTCCTAACATGACTAACCTACAGCCTTCATTTGACATAACTCAAGAGTTTTACAAGCTCCATCTAATTAAACTTCAAAATGAAAGTGCTAATCAACAACAGCAGCTCAATAACAACATAAATGACAATGAACAAGATGTATATTATAAAAGCTTCAGTGATTACCAAACAAACAAAACAGTCAAAGCCAGCGACAGAGAATACTATGACATTGACACATACGAACCACCAACATATGAGTCATGGGAAGAAGAAGAAGACCTAGACATGGTTATTGATTTAAACAGATCATCATCCATAAGCAGCGGTGTTTTCCAATTTGATACCAGTAACAAAGACTACCAACTAAATTATCAGTTTAAAAACTGCAAGCTTTAGCTGGGCCAAATAAAAGCTCTTTATAATTAAGGGGAGAAGAAATTTGCACGGCTTGAAACAGCTAGCAATATTATTACTAATCGGAAAACAATAATACAACACTTTTTAATTAAGTCATATCTTACGTTCAAACACTTTTAACAGTTTAAACGCTTATTTTTTTAATCTACATTTTTTATTTTACTTTTTATAATATATATATAATCAAAGTTATTTTTAGCAATTATTAACATATATTTTTAATTTTGAATTATATAATATTCTTATTACAGATAAGCGGATTTTTGCTATATTGTATGGCTGTAAAATGTGTACACTGCTTGGCACATGTCCAAATGCATTTGCTCAAATAGAGACAAAGTAAGCCAAAAAAAAAAAAAACAACAACAAAACGTTGAATAGTTAGTAAGTTTATTACTTATCTCACGTTTGATCCAAAAAAGAAACATCAAACTGGCAAGTATTTCCCTTTAAAATAAAAAGTTTTCCAAAAGTAGTATGGAAGAAACAAAACAAAAAAAATTAATAAAAAAATAGTGCCAGAGCCACGTTGTGGATAATTACTAGGGAAACTGTGTTGAACAAATACTTTGTAAATACTAACAACGCTAAACCAAAGCAAGGCTTTGAGGGGATGCTGAATTTTTTTTTTTTAGTAAAGATGCATAATTGGTGTATAAACAAGTTATCCATTCTTTTATGGAGGCTTTTTTTCAAATCAGAATAAAAGTTGTTTTTTTTTTTTCAGTTTACTTTAAGATAATATATATATATATTGAATACAACAGTGAGTAACTGATGTTTTTTTTCATGTCGTGTCATTAATAGTCTTTTTCAAATTTATGAAAATTTATACATTTATTGTGTTTAGTCTTGACTTCCTCTATTGGAAGCTTAAAACTTATATTTTAAAATTCCGGCTAGTTAATACTTAGACATTAACTTTACTTAAAGTGGTTGTGGTTTTACCGTATGGAATAGGATAGTTAGGAGCAAAACCACCTGTTTTTGACATAGCGGCAACAGCAATGCCTAAGTCTGATGAATCTTGATTACTTGAGTACAATATCCATTCATTGGATTCGTCGTGTGCAATGAAAGCGTCTTTGTAATTGATGTTACCATCTTTGATAGAAAATCCGTTTGCAGCTTTGGATTTTTCAGAAGTAACAGCGTATTGGCTTTTGTCGTTGATGAAGACATACTTGTCTTCACCAATCTTCAACAAACCATCAGTAGTAACAACACCTGTAGGGCTTTGATCAGCACCTACAGTCAAAATGTTGCTTTCACTTGGTCCAATAGAACCGTATTGTAAACTTGATCCGGAACGAATAGAAACCAATGAAAATTCTACTGAGTCAGCACAAACTTGTCTAATGATGTTAAAAGTAATAATTGAAATGATAAAGTTGGTGAAATTCATTTTTGTTTGTGAATATAATGTGATAAAAGTGTGTGTAAATATAGATTTATATATATTTGCTTGATGAATTTCATTATATTTTCTAGTATGATAATATTTTTTGAATCCTATTTATTATGACGAGAAATCAACCAAAGACCTCCTTATATAGTTTTTTATTAAACATGTTTTTTTAATTCTTTTTTCAATGACAACTCAGGCAAGTGCTCTTCTCCACACATTACTATTTTTAAGTTCCTTTAAAGCCTACTACTTAAAAATAAGTTCTCAATTTGACAAATGGTTCTATTAATAACAACTTTACTTGAGTTGAAACCAAAACGTAGCTTCAAAAAAAAAGTATAATTTTAAGATTATTATAAAAATTATATATGTTTTACTATTTTTAAAATAAATAAACAAACATTTGTCAAATGTATCGTTATTTTGTCACATAATGAGTTATTTTTTACGTATTTTTTTTTTTAAATGATTAAAGCTATAAACAATCGTGGGGGAAAAAAGGCACATCATTTATTTATATCTAAAATTTTTAAAGACAAAAAGCATATCCGGAAAAAAAAAAAAATGACAACTGGACACCTATATAGGCTTAATTATCAACTAAAAAAAATAAAGTTAAGTATGAAGGAAGCGAGGTTCGAACTCGCGCGGACTCTGTCCAACAGATCTTAAGTCTGCCGCCTTAGACCACTCGGCCATCCCTCCATTGTAATTTTATTTTATTTAAAGTTTAATTTATAAAAACCAACTATTAGCTCCAAAAAATAACATTAAAGTGCAGTTGTAACTCATACCTTTGGTCAGGCATTGTGGTTTATTCTTATTAAATTTAAGTGGGGGCTTAAAGAGCAAACCATTCAGGCGCAGAAAGACTAACAACCGCAGTTAACATAGTTATCAAAAGAAATATAGTCTTATTCATAGTATTTAAAAACCCAAGTAGGAGATTTATTTGGCTTAATTATTGGCATTTTAATTAAACAAAGATACTAAATGCCAAATTTTACATAAAATTCTCAATTACATATCGCTAAGAAAGCCTCAGACTTAAAACATTCTTTGCTATCTATCTTCATGTTATTTATTTTTTTGTTATTTTACAAATAAAATCAAATATTGAAACGATCTGTCTAAACCAAAGTTTTAAAATTGTTTAGATCAGCTTGAAAAATTTAGGCACTCTTTTTGCCAAAAAGTTTGGAAATGGATCTTGTTATTTTATTAGAATTGGCATTGGAAGTTGTTTTCAAGGATTTGGATTTTCTAGAAGCATCGATACTTGGTCTTCCTCCAGATTTGCTAGGCTTATGATTTTTAGCTCCATGAACAATAAAATCTCCTAAAATCATTTCTGCAATTGATTCAGACTGAAAAATGAGTCTTTTGAATTTTCTATTATAACTTTCATAAAGTGTATTACTACTCAACTCTATAGACTTGGCATTTAGATCATAGCACAACCTTGGGAAAACATATTTTGCTAGATATTCAAGAACATTTTCCTTGTAAATTTCTTTGGATTCAAGCTTTTTTAGAATCCTTAGTTTTTTAGAATACAGTATATGGCACTCAGAAAACAGTTGAACTATATCTGAGTTAAGAGATGTCAGGCTATTTGTTTCTTTTGAAATGCTATTAAATTTATTAGTTTCGCTTTTAGCTTTTTTGACTTTGTGATCAGTGTTATCAATGCCAAGTAGCTGTAACATTTTTTCTGTAAAATCAGGCTCGGTATCTTTTCCCTGCTCATTTTCAAACAAAAGCTGACCAATCTCAAATGTGTTTTTGCTCTCTTGAATTTTGCTTTTGCTAAAAGTGAAATCAGCAAGATCTTCTCCGCTTTCAGCAAGCAAATCCGTACTCTTCAAGTTTCGTGAAAGCCCAACAGCAACGTTTTCATTATAAACCACTTCATTTACGTCATATAAAAAGTTGTCATGGCTAATAAAGTGTTTTGAATTTAAGTCATTTTCAATCACAAGGTCAATGAACCTGCTGCACTGATATTCTATAGACATACTTTCGTATTGATAAAGCAATGCTATGTCATTTCTCCATACCAAAAAATCGTACTTCTTTGTAGTAAAATCTAGCTGCTTCTCTGTTACCACATCGTAATAGTTTTCAACTTCTTCTTTCTTTGATTTAATAAATGCATTAAATTTATTCAGGTATGGATCTTTGATTCCAAACATAGTCTGCGTCGATAAGTTCAATAGAATTTTGGCAATAAGCGTCAAAGTTCTTCTTTGAGTCTCGTTTGGAGAAGTGCTCATGATATTAAACATTTTAGGATTTAAAATTATAGGAATAAAAAATCTTAAAAACAAAAAAGAAGAAATGCAATTAACAACCAGTGCATCCAATTCTTCAGTAGTCAAACCGTGAACAGAAAAAAGCTCTAAGTTTGTTCTTATAAACTTCAGTTGCCCTTTTAGACATTCTGGCAAATCCATAGAAGTGGATTGTATGATATTCCAGAATTCACTTAAATACTCGCAAAGCTTGTGATAGTTATGGTCCAAAAGCTCCTCAATAAAAGCCTCGCTTTCAGAGTCTTTAAAAGCTCTGGACAGTTTTTTGGAATCCATTTCTAAGTTCAGATTATCAGCGTAGATTTTAGTCAGCATAGGCTGGAAAATTATGAAAAGATACTCTTTTCCAATTTCATTGAAGTAAGTTTCAAGCATCTTGGTTACTAAAGAATTACCTCTGAACAGAGAATTGAAAATGTGACTGTTGTTAGCATTCACTCCATCGGCATTTTCTTGTTTTTGTAACGTTTTTCTGATTATTAAAGTGTTTATAGTGTCATTAATTTCTTTTTCAATTGCCAGGTTCAAAAACTCTTTTTCCCTTTTATAAAAACATAGAATACTTAGTATAGATTTTCCAATTTCAAACAGTATAGTATCATTGTCAATACGATTTTGATTGTAAACATAGTCAACAAGACTTTGGATTTCAATTTGTCTAAATATGTCACTTACTGCATAATATTGAAGTTTCTGCTGTACAAAATGCCAGTCATGCTTTAAACTTAAAAGCATCTCACCAATCATTGCTGCTTTGGAATCTGGTCCTGATTTGGGAGCAAAAATAGGCAGTTTGATTTCTTTGGGTGAAATTCGATAGTCCGCATTAAATATAATAAAATCGTTTACTTCAATAACACCTAATATTGTGTCGTTGCTTGACAGCCTCAGGTTTAAAATTATTTTTTTAAAGTTGAAATCAATTTTAAACTTGAAATTTTCTCTCCAGAATAATTGGCCGTAGCTACTTTTTACTGGACTGGTTTTAGCATGAGTCGAATTGTGAATTGAAACTTCCACATATATTGGCGACATGTATATGTTACTTGCTGTAAAATTAGCTTCTATTATGTTTAAACTTATGTCATGCATCAGACTTAATTTATTATTTTGATTAATAATGTCTGTCAACAGCTCTTTTTTGCTGTGTTTCTTGAAGGCAAACAAAACTTTTAAAAAATTGTAGAAATGATCAAACTCAATCAAAAAATCATTAGGAACATGGCTTTCAGCAAACCAATGCGCAGAATGTAAATTATATTGTTGTCTTAATTCAGACAAAATCTCTATTTTTATAATATTAGTTTTCGAGTTTGTTAAAGACGGGTCTGCAACGTTAACTTCTCCTGCTAAGAACCAGCCAGCATTAAGCTCAAAATTTTTGGCAGGATTATCAAAATCAAATTTGATTTGCGTTTCATCATCAGATAAAGCCATTGTCACTTCTTCCCAGCCACTTCTATTTTTCTCGTGGCCACTATAGATATTAATTTTACATTTTATGGTTGAAAACTTTGAGGGCTTGAGCAGGCCATTGCTTTTTTTATCAGAGCCTTCAATCACGTATTTTTCCAACACACCTATTTTCTTTGTACTTGTCCAAAAAGATAGATGAGTGAACATTTGCATAAATGCTTTTCTTTCCACTGCTCTTATGAATAGCACATTGCCATTAAGTGATTGTGACTTCTCTATCAAACAAAAAAACGGTACATCAGTGTATTCATTACCACTTGCAAAAGTAGTGTTCTTGCTTATGAAACCTGGCAATATGTCTTTTAAGTCTCTGAAATCCCAAAATAGCCTAAACGAACACTTGCTTAAATCCAAGTTTCCCAATGATTCAACAATTCCATTGACTATGGTAAATTCCTGAACCTTCCAGTTTGGAATTTCACTAAGTTTGCAAAACTCCAGTTTCTGATTTTCTAAGTTCAAAGTTTGAAACAGCTTATTTTCTGGGTATGCTTTTATTTTGGAGGTTCCAACAAAAGTAGTGATTAGATTGTTCATAGCCTGTTTATTGGTTTCATATTTCGCGTCATCTTGGTCAAATGCCGCAAAAGAAGGGCTTAATGGTGACTCGTCTTGTTTCTGATTATTGGGTAGCCCAGAAGTATTCACTATCATTACTCAAAAAGCCGTTTTATGTATTGCTGTGTTAATAAGAAATGGTTCTGGCAAATGTGTTAATATCAAAAAACAAGCCCAAAAAGAAAATATAAAAGCGTATATCAAAAATTAGTTGGTGTGCCTTAGTTAGAGTTTTGCTGGTTTCTTTAACGTTAAGCAGCTTTGTTTCTGTACGTTTGTGATTATTCCATCAACCACAGAACTGGCATTGTATATATAATACATTATAACCTAATATAATTTTAAAACATATTTCAAACATTTTTTTTTTTTTAAAAAAAAAAAATTAAAAAAACCTACATGGTTTCTGGGAAAATAAACTTTAAGCTGAGTTTTTTCCCCTTCTTCTCCATATAACAAGTCTGGCATTGCCGTGTTATTTTATTATTTTTGTTTTGTTTTCTTCCTAAGGAACCAAGCTTATTTCCGAGAACAAAGCTTGGCTGACCAGCGGATAATGAATTCGTGTCATTTTTAGGTAACTTTAAATTTTAATAAAACAAAGTTTATAATTTTTCATGTTTTTCATTTATATATAGAGAGATAAAGTACTATTGATAAGAATTAATCGTGTGCTGATTGGTTGAAAGGCAGCGGGATTAAATTGATTTTGGAGCTTCACCTTCTGGGCCAATGAACTTGGCGTCTCTCCATGGGCCAATGTCACTCAATAGCAAACCACCTTCAGCTTCTGAGACCTCAGACTCACCACCAAATTTGACAGGCAAGTTAGCACTGTCAATTTGCTTTAACAATTCTTTTTTGTAAGAACCACCCAAGATGAAAATTTTGGATACAGTGATTGGGTCCAAGAAAGGCTTGAACAGCTTGAAAGCAGCAGAGAATCCAAATGGAGCATTTATTAAGTAGAACTTACCCATTCTTTCAGGGTAGTAGTTTTGCCCGATATTAGATGCTTCTTTGACATATGTGATGACACTGTAGGCAGAGGAGATGGAGATACCCTTCAAGTCTAAGATGGTACAAGAGGTTTCGACCAGGTTGCCTTTGAATCTGGAGCAGGCTGGTAATCTGTATTGCTCAAAGATTTCGTATTCTTTGATTAAGTTATTCAACATTCTTTTTTCATCAGTGAAGTTCAGCATTTCAGTTAAGTTAACCTTACCCAATTCTTCGTAGTAAACAGGTCTTCCGTCCTTATCGTTTTTGTGATAGTATTGCGGATAGAACTTGGCAACAATAGCCTTTTCTTCGTATTCAAAGTCTTCAATAATGGAATCAATCTTGTTTTCATGTCTCCACTTTTGGCACTTGTAGAACATTTCGTAGGCCAAGTTTACATCGAATTTTCTGGCTCTCAAAAATCTCAATAAAGTCAAATCATCACATCTGTCTTTGTTTATGTTGTCGGCAGCATTGCCGTCGTTGGCGGCGATTTTGGCGTCGATTTTGGCGTCGATCAAAGCCTTCAAATCAGCTAAGGCCTTTTCTTGCTCGGCTGACAAGTTGCCGTAGGTTCCGGTTAAAGAACCTTCGGCGGAGTTATGTGGGTATGATTCGTTTAATTCTTTCAAGGAACACTTCATGTTGGATGCTTGGGTTGTGTGGTGCTTTATTTCCAAAAAACAATGCTTGCTTGGTTTAGGCCTTTTTTTTTTTTGGTATTATTAAGCAATGCAGTAGAGGGATCAACGGAAGCTGAGAAAGGGGGCCTGAGCAAACCACAACCGTAATGATATTATTTACATATTTGTAAGTAAATAAATTAGATTAAATTACATTAAATTAAATTAAATCAAATTAAAAAAAAAAAAAATTTATATATAGATCTTCTTCTCTCATGCCACATCTTCCTGCATGCGCCGACTTTGCTGTTGTAACCATGTGAAACCCAAGCTAGAAGCAATATAACACCAGCCAAAAAAAAAAAAAAATTTAAAAAAGCAGCTGGATACATATAAAAATTTTTTTTCGCTTTGTCCCTACGTGACCATTTGCTTTTCAGACGTAGTTGAGCTGAGAAGGGAAAGGAGACATGAATAGACTGTTGGTGCACGTGAGCGTGGAGCAGGGGGATGTGAGCACACACGCCCTCAGCAAAGACAAATAGGGCAAGCGAAATGATGGATGGGGGTGCTTAAAAAAGCAAGGAATAAAACACATAGGCATGCATGAAAAAACTAGGGACTGAGATTGCAAAGTCTGCGAGCTTGTTTTCCTCTCTGTGAATAGTGCAAGGCAGCCATAATGGGCACAATCACCCGGTCGAGCATTGCACGTGATGTCTAAATCAAGCCGAGGAAGCAGAGCTTGCGGCTTCTCCACGAAAACGCGGTACTTTTTTTTTCGCCAGCTATGTACGTGACACGGGCTTTTTTTTCTTTTTTGTTTGCACAATTTCACTATGCAAAAGAATCAAAGTTTTAAAACATCAGATAATATTGACTAGCAGAGAGCATCGCCATAAGCACCAAAAACATCATCAATATCACATTTTTTTTTTTTTTGGAGCCATAGTCACATGCTTTTATTCTGAAAATTTTCTTTTTGTTCAGATAACTACAGATAGACAAAAACCACCGCTCCTCCAGCAAAGTGTGATAAAGAGACCAGAACATGGGAATTTTTGACATAGAAAGTGAAAACGTCACTTTAAACCAAGAAAACATCGGCCAAGCAGCAACAGACCATCAAAAAAATTTATTTCCAGCCGACAATGAGTTTTCTGGCGTGCAAAACACATCAAAAAAGCAAATTAGTGCTGATGACTACAAGTTTTTAAACACAAAAGGAAGAGTCAGTACACTTAGAAAGAGGCGAGTTTACAAAGAAAAAGAAGCATTTGCCAATGGACTTTCACAGATAACAGCGACAAAAGAAGACAATAAGTTTACCAAACACTATTTTAACAAGTCGATTTACTCTGAAATAAACAAGAAAAAAGGCGACTATGGCCTGGACATCAGAAAACTTATAAATGATACAAAAATAGATCACTCTAACTCTTCTAGCGACATCACACGCGAAGCAGCAAGCCAAACAGAAGAGAGGCAGCTGTGGGTGGAAAAATACAAACCATCCAGCATTATAAACATTGTTGGCCATGAAGAAAACAAACTGAAAATTCTGAAATGGTTCAAGATGTGGTCTTTGTCTACAAATAACAATCCAAACATATATTCCGAGGAAAACGTCAATGATCCTTATCGTAGACCAGAAAAAAAGATCTTACTTATAGAGGGGAAAATAGGTATTGGTAAAAACACATTAGCTGAAGTTTTAACAAAGGCTTGTGGATATGACCTATTGGAAGTTGAGAATACGGATAACAGTAGAGCTTTGCTAAAAGAAAAAGTCTCCAACATTTTGTTTTCAAACAGCACAGTACTAGGGAAAAATATTACAAACTGTTTGCTTGTTGATGATTCATCAAATGATGCAGCTGACATTGCGTTTACACTTTTAGATTATATGCGAAAAGATGAAAAGGAAACAGCAAATTGTGTCAAATACAGTCTTAACTCCAGCTTGTCGAAAAACGAAGCCAAAGCTTTTGCAAATAGCAAGAAAAATTTAATAAGAAAGCCTATCATAATTTTGACAGAAAACGTCAATTCCAAAAAAATTGCCAATGTAAAACAATTTTGTGAAATAGTGCGTCTGAAGCAGCCTTCTTTAAGCAAGATTGTCGAGTTTTTGGAATCTGTGCTTGTTGAAGAAGCAAAACTAGAACCATCTAAAGGGCAAACTGAGGCTCTTACGCGCCTAGTTGAAATTTGTAATGGTGATTTAAGAAATTGCTTAAACAATTTGCAGTTTGACACAATGGAACACATTGAACCTAGTTCTGGTACATTTGGAAATAAAAACACGTCTGATTCTTCTTTATCAGGAAAAGATATGTCAAAGTCATGGTACAGTGTGTTTACCGAGTTGTTTGAGCCTCAAAACGCCCAAAAAGACCTATCGTCTTTGATAGCTGCACATATGGATGCTTTAGGTCCGTTCCAAAACTCGTTTGCTAACATTGTAAATTTAAGCTTTGACAATTATCCAGTTTTTATTCCTAATATTGAATCATCGTCTGTGGTAAGATACGGGAACTATTTTGACAAAATCTACGATTCTTTATACTTTTGGGATGTTTTGAATTCATATGACTCGTCAACTGGGCGTTTGCCTCAATACGGCATTGTTCCTCTTTTGAACTTTGCTGTTTTTAACTACAAAATACACGAAGGAAGTTCTTTATCATATAAAAGCCTTAACACTAACGTTATTAAATTTAACGTGTGGCTTTCTAAGTCCCTTTCTGTTAGGCAAAACGTTGAAGAAATAATCAATTTATTTAAAAGAAAACACAATTATGTTGAGAAAAGCTTTGAGCTAATGAGCAACCAACCACAATACAGTTCTTATAACCAAAGCAATCAACAATTAACTCAAGAATATTTGCCAACGATAGCATCTCTAGCTTCTTTGGACATACTGAATACTTTAAAAAACACAGAGAAAAGAGATGAAGTTATGCTAGAAATTTTTTCCTTATTTCAATCCAAAGGAATCAGGTTGCTAAATACAAAAATAAAAGGTGACAATGGTACTCTGATTGATGACATTGTTCTTTCTTGTGATATAGGCATAATAAACGATTTTGGGCATTTTGATTTAATATCTTGCAATCACAAAAACATCCGTCCAGGCGACAAACTAAATACAATGCCAACCAGAAATCTACAGCTGGCTAACTTAAAAAACGACTCTCATTTTGTCAAAATTGTTGGTAACAGCATGGCCAAAAGTAACTTTTCTTCAACATCTAAACACTATAAGTTCATGCGTAAGAAATTTGAAGAGTTTGCTCATTTGTCATCGAAGCAGAATACACACAAGAGAAAGATTGAAGACAAGGCTCCTGGTTTGAAAAAAATCAAAAGAACTTTGAACAATTCAAAGCCTAGCGATATCCTAGCTTTTGCCAAAAAACCATCCGATAGACCAGATGGTGAATCAGCAAACAGTTCTCACATTGATTATGAAGGCAGGGTTTGGATTAAGTACAAAGAGGGATTCAGTAATGCCGTTAAAAAACAGTTAACATGGGATAGCATATTTTAGAATTATATAAGGAACCGCAAAGGCACACGAGAGTGTAACGTTATTTACTTTTTCCCTCTTTTTGCTTATGTGCGGACTTTAGCAATTGCAAAAAAACAAAAAAAAAAAACAACAAAAAAAAATACATGCTCAATAACAGGATCGAACTGTTGACCTTAGTGTTATTAGCACTACGCTCTAAACCAACTGAGCTAATCGAGCTTATATTTTTTATATGATTTAAATCAATTGTTTAGTGTACATGAAAACAAAGTGTACAACAAAACTGTGTTGTAAAATAGTCAGTGAGCTGAGAACAATTAATACATGCAAGAGCCTGATTGGCAGTCTTTGAATGAACGTTGAGTGAAAGAAAATTTGCTAGAGGAGCCCTTGAGGAGGAAAAAAAGACACTTGCAGTGTATCTAAACCCCTTATTTCCTGGGCAATACGTTTTTAAACAGCAATTATCCTAATTCTTCTTTGCCTAGCCCACCATGCACAGTTCCGTTTTGCTTCTTTCTTTTACTCCTCCTATTCCACCTGACTTCATTCCGTCTCAACTATACTAGTCTACTTTAGTCTTTCCTAGCCTAGCGTAATCTTATCTAATTTTGATTCATTTCACTTCACTCACACTCATTTTTCTTTATGCAATTTGCTATCTTACGCCGTCCAATTACCAGCGCACTTTCCTAAGGGGCCCATTTGCCGCTAGCTTTATTGCCTGACCCTCGCAGATATGATGATTAAAAAGTGCTTTTACTGGGCCGGGGAGAGCAGCTCTGCAGCTTGCATCGCCTAATTCCAGTCGCAAAGAATATATGTCTTTTTTTTTTTTTTTTGTCAGTTCTTAGAGAAAGAAAAAAAAACCCCCAGCGACTCTGGGCACTTTTTTTTTTTTTCTTTCATGCTCCTCCAAAAAGGCAAAAAAAAATATATGCTATTAGCCAATAATTGCAATCACAAAGGATGCAAATCCAGAAACCTATTTGATACTCACATCAGTACTTTAATTACTGCAGGCTCAACAATAAAAGAGTCATAACCTCTAAACGAACAGCAGAATTTTTTTTTTTCACCCAGAAAAAAGCTCACTTAGATAGCAAGATGTCTACTTTTAAAAACAACGATAGCGAATTTGCCAAGCCTGAACAGGGCGATGATTTTTTGAACTACTTAATGGAAGCTAACGAAGTTTCCAAAAACACATATGAAGGGAACTACACCCAAATGCATGAAATGATGAACATTTTTAAAGATGAAAACCAGTACGCAAACTTCAAAGCTTCAGACAAGGCTCGTTTGTCCAGCAATGCCTCCACAACAACTGCCCAGTATAATCGTGACTTTGCCAGCGATGCTTCCGCAGGCTTCCAGTTTGTCGATCCAAACAGTATTGGAACCACAGGATTTACTCCTATAACTGACCAGACCAGCATTGGGTTCAATCATAATATGCAGCCGATGCTTCACGTGGAGGAGGAAGTAAAACCTGATACATCTAGCAACCACAACATATCCAATATCAAAACAAACAACTCTTCGTTTGATGACAGTCTTTTGAACGAGGAAGAAAGAAAAAGAAAAATAAACAGAGAGGCTCAAAGAGCGTTTAGAAAGAGAAAAGAGGATAAACTGAAAGAAATGGAGCAGAAATGGCAAAACTCAGAAAACGATAAAAAGGAAATGCTGCAACAAATCCAAGAACTGAAACAACTCACCTATGAAATGTCTTTGGAAAACAAGGAGCTTCAAAAGAAGCACTTTTCTTCCAGCAACGATAACAACACAAGTGCTTCATCGTCGGTAAGCTACAGCAGTCCATCATACACTTTTCCTAACAAAACGGAATATGTCCATTTCATATACTCAGGCTCCGATCACGTCCCTGATTTATCCCAACTGAAAGAAATGAGATATGTCACCACTGATGGGGAGGTGGCTATGACGATTTCTAAAACATGGGAATACCTGTTTAAGCAGCTTCAAGAAAAAGAACAAGAAGGCTTGACTTTTGACACATGGCAAATCATGAATTCCATGAAGGGCCATGAAGTTTGTCATGGTAGTGGTCCTGCTTACATGAAATCGTTTGTGGACTCTGTTGTTCAAGACAACACCCAAGAACTCTGATAATACTATTTTTTAAAGATAACCACTGAACCTGAAAGAACTAAATAAAATCACATATATAATAAGTAGCTTAGGGGAGTTTTATTTGGTTTTTTGCTTTTGCTTCATTTTTTTAGTTGATTGCATTCATTTAAACAAATGTTCGACTACGTCTTTTTTATTATTATTTTTTTTTTTTTTTACAGTTTTTCATTTTTTTTTTTTTTCATATTAGCTTTATTGAAATTTACATAAATGGTATATACATCAAAAGTCTAAAATTAAGTTAAACTAATTTAAAGTAAATTCAACATTAATAAAAGCAATAATGATATTGAAAAAGCAAGAGTCAAACCCATCACAAATATAAAATATTTAAAAGAAAAATAGAAAAGTAGTCGAACACTACAATCAAAAGCTTTGATTAGAGACATTAACTTTTATAATTCATTTTGCCAGAATACAAAATGGGCGCGGAACAATCAGATCAGAATGCTTTGCTTTTACAGGCTAGAAATACAGTAAAAAATATTTTTCCAAATGCTGAGCAGGGCAACATAGACAGAATTTTAATTAAAAACAAATTCGATGTTGAAAAAAGTGTACAAGAAATACTGGAAGCTGATGAAAGCAATTTCCAAGAAAAAGATATAGTAAATGACTTTGAGAATCTGAATATTGAAAACGAGCTAATCGCTGAAAAAACTTCTTACTGGATAAATGTTTTTCCTCAACTTTCATATAACCAAATCAAAGATGTGGTGACCCATAATATACACGAGAGTGATGATATTATTTTTTCGGCATTGGAAACTGAAGCTTTTATAGAAGTTGAAGAGGAAAATAACAGTGACGACCAAACACTTTTAAAAGACATAGAAATTGTAAACAGTATTGTGCTTTTTGAATACGAACCAGAACATATAATTAAGCACGATTTGCTTTTGGGCCAGTCAAAAGACCTTAACGAAAATCAAATAATAAAGAAAAAGGTTGAGCACATGAAAGCAATAGTTTCTGTAACCGATGGCGAAGCAAAAACTTTTTTAGAGGACAATCAGTACAATGTTGGAAAGAGTATCATTTTTTACATACTAACTTTTACAGGTATCGGCCAAAGCTCGCATATTGAACTTGCTATAAAGTCTGGGCGCTCAGTAGTTCAGAGGTCAAACAGCAATAATAACACAGGAGTAAAAATTGTTAATCCAATAAGCCAGCAAATAATGGTTTCGAAGTCAAAGCCGCTGGCATCTAATAAGATTGTATCTTTGCCATTAAACTCATCGAAATTGAAGCATTATAATGCCGAACCTAAATCCAAGTATTTATTTGAGAAAATATTTAATTATTTCAAAGGAGATGAAAACAAGTCTTTGCATTTAATCGAAATATTTGAAGAGTATGGCTTTATTGATGAAGCATTACGAATATGCCAAGAGTACAGCAGCAGCAGATACATAGACAGTTTTTCTTTGGTAGACACCAAAACAGAAGATGGTTATGAAAAACTGCTTAATAAAAAACTGGAAAACAAGAAAGTGGGAACTAAACCTAAGAAGCTTGTCTACAACAAGCCAAACGGCATCAAAAGCGCTAAATCCAACCTTGATTATGAAAATACTAATTTTAATGGCAATCTCTCAACAACAATAGATCTTCACGGCAAGACATCAGCAGAAGCAGTGATGATAATTTCAAAAGCGGTTAGACAGTGGTGGGGCAATGAGCTTTTTTTAAGAGGAAATAGCGCAAACCAGATGCAGCATGCAAAGTCGCTAAAAGCGATGTATGCTGGTCCTTTACAGGTGATTACCGGAAAGGGTTTACATAGTAGGAATGGAAGATCCGTATTAAAAATTCAGTGCAGAGCTTTTTTAAGATCTAATTATTACTCATTTGATGAGCAAGACGGATATTTTCTTGTAACTGGCAAAGCAAAATAATGGCATAATGCTAAAAGCAGAACATTTTTGCTATCTAACAAATAATCGATCCTTGCTTTTGTTGAGGATTAGTGTCATAGTGATTCATATATTAAAGTTTTAGGGTAAGCATACATTCACATCACTACAACTTAAAAGCAAAAATATACTATAAACCTGCACTTTTATAAAGGCATATAATTTGTGCTTCGCTGCTATTCAAATGTATTCTGCGCTTTTGATTAAACAATAATTAGAAATGATAATACAAATAAAAAAAAAACAATGTGTCAGCGCATTAACAAGCTAGCTTCATTGAAATTTTTCACTGGCTACAAGAGAAAAAAAAAAAAAAAATTATATACATGGACCTTTATCGTGTGCTTAATATAAGCTTTTGATATTTCTTTTTTTTCACTGCTATTAATGTGGCTCAGATCTAGTTATTTTTATAAATCCTTATCCATTAACACTTTTTTTGCTCTTTAAAAAATGGTCTGCTTTTACACTTCTTATTCTTTAGGTAGAAAGAAACAAAATCAAAACCCGAGATACATAAATGAACACACACAGCTTCCACCAGGATTTATTTAATGAGTCAAAAATTTTAAATTTTGAGATTCTTTTAAAAAATGATGCAGAGAGCAATGATTTAAAGGACGAAGGTTTTGATGAGTTTACACAAAATGATGGATCTGAAGATAACCTAGATAATTTTTTTGAAGATGATCAAGAAAACATTGTGCTAAATAATGATCGAGATGCTAACGCAGTTTTTAATATAGCAGGAGACGACACATTATCAGCGTTATCAGTTGAAAATAGTAACTTTCCAGCAACACAAAACAGCAAAACTGATAGCATTCAAGAAGAGCAAAAAGAGGTGTCTATTGACTCCTCAATTTCAATTACAGAGAATGAAGTTGTTTCAGATGATCAAATAGCCTCAGCTGTATATAGCGAACCTGTAGAAGTGATCTCAATACACTACTTCAAAAAAATGAGAAGGGAGAGTTTAGATTTACTAGAAAACTTATATTCACAATATAACAGAAAAGCTTTGAAGCTCATGTCCGCGGATAATTTTTGGAATATAGACAAGACTATTTTAGACTTACAGCTTTTGCATGAGGACCAAATCGAAAATAGTATAGCTTATTTGAAATATCCTAAAAAGTTTGAAGATGTGTCTATTGATCTTGATTACACAAGTTGTGTTGACTGGCTAGCTAAAACATTCAGTGGATTTACCAAAGAAGATATTGAGTCTATTTTAGTTCAAAACAATTACGATTATACAAACACTTTTGATATTTTGAAAGAAGCATCTTTGGGAGATTTTAGCATTTTAGATCCATATTGTCAATTAGATAACAATGAAACAGATGAGGGCAAGGAAGACGAGGAACAAGGCAAAAATGTCGAAGAAAAAGTTTATGAAAAAGCCTTAACGGGAAGATACAGTTTTTCAGATGATTCTTTACTTGTAACACCACCAAACATTGACTACGGAAAATTGGTTGAATCACAGTTAAAGAGTAAGCATTTAACATTAGACGCTTTTTTACAAAAGCTTTTTCCTTTGGTGAATCCAGGCATAATAGAAAATCTTTTGCAAAAAAACTCTTTTTCATTTATATTTGAAAAACTGTGCATTGATTATTTATTTAAACAAAAATACAAAGTTGTTGAAGAGGAGATAGAATTTGAGGAAACAAAAACTGTTCCTTTTAAAACTGTTAAAAAGATAGAAGTGCCTTTAAATGTTCCTGAACTTAAAATATGGAAAGAGATGTTTCCAGAAGTCCCTAACGGGGTTTTAAAAGAAATGTATTTTGTTTCTCAAGGAAATGGTGAGAAGCTTTTTTCAGAGCTTACGGAATATATGAATAAGATTCATGCCTCTACAAATAATAAAAAGCTATTAGACTTTGAATATCTTGACCACTACGAGCAGATATCATTAGAAGAAACTAGAAAACTTACTTTGAAAACAGCATTTGAGGCAAACAATCCATCTTTTGAAAAAGCTGTGTTTATAAATAAACTAGTTATAGGCAAAAAAAAGTTTATGAGCATTGAAGGAATTTCTCAAAAACTTGATGTTGTTGCTAAATACTGCCTTTTGAATTTACAGTACAGCGAGTATTTGCTTTTTGTTAACAATTATGCAATTGCTGATGCTATTTTAGGAGCTTTGCTGTCTTATGATTCAGTTACCTTTGCCATAAAACACCAATATGACAAAAAACTGACACAGAACATTTACACAACCGATTTTGATTTGATTTTATGCAAAAGATATGAGATTACTAGAAATTTAGAGCCGGCTTTTCAAAAACCAAGCGTTTTACCATTTACGAACAAGCAGATGGATAAGAAGACTATTAGAAAATATTTTTACGTTATAGAAAACTGCATTGAGCTGTCAGTTTTTAATAAAACATTTGTTTTTATTATTTTAGATTACTTTAATGGTGACATTCAACATTCTATAAATTTGTTAATACTATTTCATAAACTTCAAAAAACTGAATATGTCAACTCTAAAGTTGCTGGGTTGCGTAAGCTAGATCTAAACGAACATATGAGACAGTTTTATGTGTTTGATGAATCTAAAACAATAGATGATGAGTCTATTGAGTCTCCATATGTGCAATCAATAAAAAAAGAGGGCTTTGAAGTAGCAAAAATCAAATCAAAGAAAATAAAAAGTAAAAAAGTTGCTGTAGCAAAGACCTTTGAATTTTCATCACCAAAAGCAGAAGAACTAGTTAAAGAAGAGCTCAGAACTTTGCTTCCTGTTTTCACCATATCATTAAACGATTTAACTGAACTTGATGCAATATATCTGGTCTCAAAAGCTGTCGATGGTTGGTGGAATGAAGAGGCAGCGCAGAGTGCCGAAAACCTGTGCGAGTCACAGCTATCTGTAGCGTATAGAATTTGCAGCTATGCATGGCCTTTGGATATCATTAAGCCGCGCACAATCGAGCAAGATTCACTAATTCATATGATCGCACATCTTTTAATAAGTCAAAATTTTATAATTTTGGACATGGATTTTGGGATCAAAGTTGTTGGTAAAATATTAAAAGCCAATTGATTGAAGTTTTTTTTTATTTTTTTTTTGGTATAAAGAGCTCTAGTATATATGTATGCTGTTAATGATTTAATAAAGCTTAATGATATGTATATATAGCAAAAAAGGATTTATCGGGGGTTTTTTTAAAACTTGAAAAGTATGCAGTCTGAGCATATCCTTTTGTGAATAAGCTAAGTAGCTTTAAAATGTCAACAGCATTTTGTGCAAACACTAATTCAAATGCATATAAAAAATTTGGCAATACCATTAGCTAAAACACCATTTGGCTTATCAAATAATTGATTATTACAAATCAATGTAATTATCATTTGAATTTGCTATGTTGAGTTTTTTAAAAAAAAAAAAAGAAGAAGAATCAAAGAACAGAATAGTTTCTGTATTTTTGCAATAAAATGAAACATTTAAGCCCATTCTTTATTATCTGTATTTTGAGTAAAACTCACATCGTATTGTTCAAAGTCTTATATAACTTGATATGTATTCCTGCTATAAAACTAAAGATTAGATTTATCTATCTAAATTAGGTTATTCTTAAAAAAATTAATATTTCATCTATATTTTTATGTGAATAAATTAAGCCTTGGCAACTAACTTCTTAACAGCGTATCTCTTTTGCTTTCTTAAAACTAAAACTTGGAATCTTTCGAAGTCAGTTAAAGCAGCTCTTCTTTCTCTTTGAGCAATCTTCTTAGCCCAAGAAGAAGCAGCCCACTTTTGGCAAACTTCAGCCTTGGCCCACTTCTTGGAAACGATACCAGTCTTGGCACCTCTTGGTAAGTCAAAGGTTAATTTGGTTAAAACAACGTGACCTAAGTTAACGGATTGTCTTGGGACACCAGTGACTGGACCATCGACTAAAGCCTGTTTTAAAATGTTAAATAGTTTCAAATTTCTTTTAGAAAATAAAAGTTAAAATAATTGTTAGTAAAATGGAAAATTCTCAATTTTATATTGTGATAGTTGCTTGCACACACAGCTGCATTTGACTGTATATTCTCTCAAGCTTCCAGCATAATATGGTATTTTAATGATCATTTGCGTTTATGCACATCCGTATTTCCTGGCTCTTGAAAAAATCTTTTCTGTTTTTTCTGATTATAGCTTCTTTTTTTCATTTATTCAACTGAAATATAAATAAAACATTTACCCCTGATAGTTGTGTTCTTTGCGTAAGGTCTATAAAACAGCTGGCTGTTTAGATAAGTCCACATACAAAAAGAACAGCCTTCTTGCAGCTAAACACCTAAATGTCACTAGCCAACCACAAATGTTTTTATTAAAAAAAGGCTCCATTGGTTAAATCCAACTATCTGTTCTTTCATCTAAAAAAAAAATGTGTTTTTGAGTAATGTGCTTGCTTCACTTGTGTGATATTTGTTACTGTGTGTTGATATGCTTATGAAAATTAAAAATATTATTCTGCGAAGGGAACTTAAGATCGTATACTTTTGTAAATATATGCTTGCTTTAATGCTTGTCTTGTTTCTTAGTTACATACGTGCTTGTCATCAATGATTTCAACGATAGCAGCTAATTTGCCGGCGAATTGACCTTTGTTGATTAAGACAACTCTACCAACTTGAACTAATCTCCAATTAGAGGTTTTAACACTAGAAGACATCTTGATTATGATTGTTTATCTGGTTTTATTGGTATATTTCTTTTTTCATTTAATGATAATAATCAATGTTCTATAATTTGTAATTCGAAACTTACAGAAATTGTCTTGAACAAGTGCACTTCTTCATCTTTCCAGTATTGCCATTGCCCAACT